>CM032882.1:37796438-38076438 GCA_019176425.1 Megalops atlanticus
TTTCCTTCAATAGATCTGTGGAAAAAAAGTGATGTAACCGCCTGGAAACCTTGCTCATGAAATAAACGCAAGTACAGAAATATGCCAGTGTGAGAATGCTCCTGATGACGCTGGCTTGTGGAGCCTCTCTGCGGTGTGCTGCTGAGTCTGCTCTCTCTCTCACCTCTCTCTGCGTCCCCCATCCTCTCTGTCCTTCTCTCATCCTTCCTCTCTGCTGCTTCCTCTCTCTACCCCCTTCTCTCCCCTTTTTCTTTATGATCTCTCTTTCTCTTCATCTTCCCCCTCATTCTCCCCCTCTTGCTATGTCCCTCCCTCTCTCTCCATTTTACTGTCTTTCTCACTCCCTCTCTTTCACCCCCTCCCTCTCTCTCCATCTCCCTCTCCCTCTCTTTCCTCCTCTCTTTCCCTCTTTCCCTCTCTCTCCCTTTCCCTCCCTCTCTCTCTCTCTCTCTCTCTCTCTCTCTCTCTCTCTCTCTCTCTTTCCCTCTCTCTCTCTCTCCCCCCTCTCCCTCTCTCTCTCTCCCCCTCTCTCTCCCTCTGCTCTCTCTCTCCCTCTCTCTCTCCCTCTCTCCCCCTCTCCCCCCTCTCTCTCTCTCCCTCTCTCTCCCCCTCTCTCTCTCTCCCTCTCTCTCTCTCTCCCTCTCCCCCTCTTTCCCTCTCTCTCCCTCTCTTTCCCTTTCCCTCCCTCTCTCTCCCTCTGCTCTTTCCCTCTCTCTCCCCCTCTCTCTCTCCCTCTCCCCCTCTCTCTCTCAGCTCCTGCTGCGTGTGTCCTGGTCTGCAGTAGGCAGTGCAGTGTGGGCAGGGTGTGAATGAGCAGGCAGGACAGAGTCCAAACAGAGAGGATGCAGCAGACTGCAGCGGCTGACCCTGCACCAGCGCTTCTGCTCTCCCGCAGCTGTGGCTCAGTGCGCAGTGTGAGAGCTGTGCCCGGCCCGGCCCTCTGACCCCCGTCTCTGTGTCCCGCAGGGCTGCGTGTGGAGCAGGAGGTGGTGACGTCCTACCCCCAGGTGGCAGTGGTGCGGGTCCCCACGCCCTGGGTGCAGTCGGACAGCGACATCACCGTGCTGCGTCACCTGGAGAAGCTGGGCTGCCGGCTGGTGAACCGGCCTCAGGCCATCCTCAACTGCGTCAACAAGTTCTGGACCTTCCAGGAGCTGGCCGGGCACGGGGTGCCCCTGCCGGACACCTTCTCCTATGGTGGGTGCAGAGAGCACACACACACACACACACACACACACACACACACACACACACATGCATGCACACAGACACGCATACACACACACACACACATGCATGCACACAGACACGCATACACACACACACACACACACACACACACATACAGACACGCGCACGCACACACACACACACACACGCATGCACACAGACACGCATACACACACACACACACACACACACACATGCATGCACACAGACACGCATACACACACACACACACACACACACACACATACAGACACGCGCACGTACACACACACACACACACACATGCATGCACACAGACACGCAAACACACACACACACACACACACACACACACATGCATGCACACAGACACGCAAACACACACACACACACACACACATACAGACACACGCGCACACACACACACACACACATGCATGCACACAGACACGCAAACACACACACACACACTCGCACGCGCGCACACACACATACACACACACGCATACAGACACGCATACATGCACACACACACGGACGCACACAGACACGCACACACACGCACAAACACACACATGCACACAAACACAAGCATGCTCACACACACGCACATGCACAAGCAAACCCACACACATACAAAAATGGACACAGTCACACATATACACACACACCCATGCACAAACACATCCATGCACGCACACACTAGGGATGAGAATTATTACTTCACCATGAGATAACATGGGCTGTTTTACCTAGATATACAAATAGTATTCAAATGCCTTTTATGGAAAATGAAAATCCACTTTTCTTTCCAATTAATTCAAGTGAAGGTGTGGTTAAGGATCCAGCATGGAAAAACAGATCATTCATTGACTTTATTAATCTTCCCGCCTGGAGGTATATGTGCATAAAACCCTGTGGAGTACAGAGTACATTCAGTGTAAAAAGTGGGGTTTTATTACTTGATTACTCAGTTTTGGAGTATTGCAATATTACACTGATCCAAATTTACATTCTAATATGTAGTTGTAGACTTTATCCTGTAGCCATTATCATTTTGGTCCGGTTGTTTTTAATATTCTTCCAACTTTGTTTGGCAGTCTGTTTGTTGTTTGTCGTGTGTGTGCGTGTGTGTGTGTGTGTGTGTGTGTGTGTGTGTGTGTGTGTGTGTGCGTGCGCGTGTGTGCGCTTGTGTGTGAGTGTGGGGGATGCGTATGGGATACCTCTGACACGCAGGCCGGTACAGCACACACACACACACACAGCGGCTCGGGGCCGCAGCAGAGCTGACAGTAATTGAATATTTTCTCATTTTCGCCGCTGCGAAATCCATTACATGCGCGGTGAAAATGTGCCAGATTCCCGCGAACCTGGATCCAGCGCGGGGCCGAGCATGAGGCAGCGCTGCTTACATAACGGCCCCTCCCTCGCAGAGGAGCGAGAGAGACGGCCCCGCGCCAGGCGTGACGAGGAACGGCCGGGCCTGACACCCCCTCCCCACCGCCCCGCCCCCGCAGCTGCGGACACACGGCTTTTGGAGACGGCTTTAGGGGAGAAGCGGGATCACATCTGCTCTGCTGTCCGCAGCCATAACACAGGGGAAAGAGGGGAAGGGGAAGAAGTCGTGATCTGTGTGTGTCGGAGGCTTGGGGAAGGCTGAGTGTTTCCGCGCAGAGTTACTGTGCAGCGACCGACAGATCACCTGCCCCGCTGCTGTGTCCTGGCATCCGCAGGCGTCTGCGACCGCCATGTGAGCACGTGAGAAACAGAAGCGCTGAGTACGGCTGCTTTAACGGCTTGCGGGGTTCACTGGCACAGGCCACACCAAGAGTGAATGAGTTTCTGCTGAAAGCAAACTCCCGGGTACTTGCAAGGTCCTGCGTGGCTCATAATTTGTCTGGGTGTATGTGTGTGTCTGCATGTGAGCGTTTGTGCCTGTTAGCGTGTGTACTTTAGGGTAATGTTCCGGGGGGCTGGTGACGGATTTATGTGGCGTGTGTGTTCATAGGAGGACACGAGAACTTCCGCAAGATGATTGACGAGGCGGAGCCCCTGGGGTATCCCGTGGTGGTGAAGAACGCACGCGGTCACAGAGGTCAGTGGCACCGCGGAGGTCAAGCGCTGTCTCACACACACACTCATACTCATTACCCACTCTGCCTGCAATTATCACACCCAGCAAATGAATGTGCGCTCAGTGTATTACCGCCAGCTCACTCTACTATTGATTTTACACTCTCATATCTGTAGGAGCTTGATATTATGATGTTCACTAATTATCAGTCAGTGAGAATGAGAAAATGGTTTTGCCTAAATTGCTTAAATTTGCCTAGCAAAGCTCACCTGCTTGTGCTTGGTACCTCCTTATCATACTCGCCCTGGCTTCATTTTCCAGGGAAACCTCTGGATATCTCTGTGAGATGCAATTTAAAATGGATGCCCTCAAAAAGGACATATTTATACATATATATAAAAAGGAAATTTCAGCAACAGTAATTACTGACATTTTTGGGCAATGACAGTGGCCCATGATGTTCACATGGCTCTAGAAGAGAACAGATCAGGGAAAGGAAAGCTGTCTTTCTTATTTCCCTACATATCAAAGACCGGTTCATTAAACCCTCAGTGTTTGTTTTCACTTGCTTTCCAAAGGTGTGACCTTTGTTGTGAACAATTATAATATTTCTCTTCCTGGTAGCACTTGGTATGGTCTAGATAAACTAGATTTGTGTGCATTTTCTGAAGAAAATGCGATGTGTGGTTGCCTGTGTGCATTATTGAGCTATTTGAGTTGCCGTGTGCCGTCTCCTTCCCCCCTCTGTGTCTAGCCCTTCAGGCAACCACACTAATGACGTTACAGACTTTTTGATCGTCACTTTTTGAAGGTGATTTCACCTGGAGGGTCTGCATGCAAGGTTGTTTACATATGCTGGTCACCTGCTCACACGACAGTTTCCCTATAATACAATGTATAAATAAATATACTATATGTATAAATATATAGCCTTCTGTTTTTTACAAATATGTGCAGTATAACCTCGACTTACTTATCCCATGTATAAATCTGTACCCCCAAAACACCACACACGTAGTATTTCAAGTATTATGGAGGCAGAATAGGTGTGCATTCCTGTCTGCTGGTGGCCTGGCTCCTGTCCAATGGGGGATGTCAGTGCTGCTTTGTGCTGCTGGGCTGCTGCTGCTGCTTTGGATGGGCTGGCTGCCCTTAGCTCCTCCCACTGAGTATGGTGGCCCTATGGCTGTTCGGTGGGCGGGGTCAGCTGGGCCTCCAGGCCCACCAGTGCTCCACCATTCGTTCCCCCTCTGCGGAAGGGTCAGCAGCCGCAGGCCGGCGGCCTCCCTTCACACGTAGGTCCTGGATCAGCAGCCCACGCTTTCACAGACTGTGCACTCTGCCCTCTGCTCCCGCAGCACTGACCTGGGCACAGGCTGTTCCTGGGGGTGAGGGCCTTCTCAGAAACGTTAGGAGCGTGGTAATTAAAAGCTGCTTCGAAGGAATGTTTTTCTAGCCTGTGTGAAAGGCATCCTATGGCCCCCGTGCTTTCTGTGTGCTTGTCGTTTTATTGCCTGCTGTTTAGCCCGTGACGGCAAAAAAAAGCTTCCTGTTGTGACTTAACTTGTGTCAGCTGTTTGGAGTGGTGACCAAGACAGTGTAGGTGAATCTGTAGCCAGCCCTGCTTCTGTTTTGGCGGTGGCATCAGTCAAAATCAGCAAACAGTTCAACCTGCTGAGCCTGACTGCTTGGTGTTAACAGACACTTAAGTACAGGACCCACAAAGCACAAGTCTCAGTGTGGTGAAGGTAAGCTTCAAAGCACTGATGTCTCTGTCTGCTTTTCTCTCTTCTCTCTTTTTCTGTCAATCTCTCTGCTTCTCTTTTTCTGTCTATCTCTATCTCCCTTTCTGTTGCCCTCTGTCTCTTTCTGTTTCTCTTTCTGCTTGTCTGTCTCTCTCCCTCCCTCTCTCTCCCCCTCTCTCTCTCTCTCTCTCTCCCTCTCCCTCTCCCTCTCTCCCCCTCTCTCTCTCTCTCTCTCCCTCTCTCTCTCTCTCTCTCTCCCTCTCTCTCCCCCTCTCTCTCTCTCTCTCTCTCTCCCTCTCTCTCTCCCTCCCTCTCTCTCCCCCTCTCTCCCTCTCTCTCTCTCTCTCTCTCTCCCTCCCTCTCTCTCCCCCCTCTCTCTCTCTCCCTCTCTCTCTCTCTCTCTCCCCCTCTCCCTCTCTCTCTCTCCCCCTCTCTCTCTCTCTCCCTCTCTCTCACCTGCAGGGAAGGCCGTGTTCCTGGCCCGGGATAAGCACCACCTCTCGGACCTCAGTCACCTGATCCGGCATGACGCTCCCTACCTCTTCCAGGAGTATGTGAAGGAGTCGCACGGCCGGGACGTGCGGGTGGTGCTGGTGGGCGGCCGCGTGATCGGCTCCATGCTGCGCTGTTCCACCGACGGCCGCATGCAGAGCAACTGCTCCCTGGGTGAGTGAGTGACTGCGGCCGGACCGGTGTGCTCTGACGAGCTTACCCACACAAACTGCCATCTGGGCCTTTAGCCTCTCCTCACCTGTATGTCCACCCTCCAGGTTGAAAAAATTCCACGGTCAGCCCATAAAAAAATTGTAGATTGACAGTATATTTCAGAGTATATATTTTAGCTCAATTAATATATCAAAAATATGTAAGTTATTGCCATTCTGGTATATTGCGATATATTTCCACTTTGCATTAATATATTTTTAATGTGTTTGAAATATATTCTTGGGCTGGACAATGGATTTCTCAGTGTATTAAAATATATTTCATTTTCATATGGGAGAGTAACTTCAGGGTAGATGAAAGCTGTGACGT
The DNA here is from genome assembly GCA_019176425.1 of Megalops atlanticus. Taxonomy (NCBI): domain Eukaryota; kingdom Metazoa; phylum Chordata; class Actinopteri; order Elopiformes; family Megalopidae; genus Megalops; species Megalops atlanticus. The sequence continues at coordinate 37,802,502 of CM032882.1, forward strand.
GTGGACAGCCTGGTTAGATACAGGAGATGTGCAGTGGTCTGGGTGTGTGACTACTCTATGTTGCGCCCCCTGCAGGTGGCGTGGGGATGATGTGCCCTCTGAGCGAGCAGGGCAAGCAGCTGGCGGTGCAGGTGTCCAACATCCTGGGCATGGACGTGTGCGGCATCGACCTGCTGCAGCTCAACAACGGCTCCTTCGTGGTGTGCGAGGCCAACGCCAACGTGGGCTTCATCGCCTTCGACCAGGCCTGCGGCATGGATGTGGCGGGCATTGTCGCCGACTACGCCCTCTCGCTGCTGCCCAGCCGCCTCACCCGCAAGATGTCGCTGCTGTCCGTGGTGTCCAGCGCCAGCGAGACCAGCAGCGAGCCCGAGGTGTGCCCGCCACCCAGCGCCCTGCCCGAGGCCGTCTGCACCATGAGCGTGGGGTCCACCTCCAGCGAGAGCGACCCCGAGCTGGCTGAATCCCGCGAGGCCCCCGCCCCCGACCCCACCTACAACATCAACAGCCTCCTGGCCAATGAAATCAAACTATTGACTGAGTGAGCTGGACACAGCCACACCCACACGCGCGCGCTCACACACATACACACACGCACACACACACACACACACACACACACACACACACATAAATACATACACAGCCCTGGCAAGCTTGAACATATTCATACTCCAAAAGATGCATGGGCTGATGCATGAACATGGCTGACATAACAAATAAAACACACACACACACACACACACACACACACACACGAAACATGTTCACATGAACAGACTCATTGACTGACATACACAAAACCTCAAACATAAAAAAGAAAACCTACAACCTACCAGAAGCAGAGGCATACACACGCAACACACACGTGAATCCATGCACGCGCCTAGTCATACTAACTCACTCATGAACACTCGGAGGTCTGAGGCTGCTCCCCTGAGCTGTCGGCCCGCTGCCGGGGGGCCTGTGGACACGTTGGTAGTGCAGCGTGGGATAGCAGGGCTTTGGCGTGCAGGCTAGCTCCATTAACTACCTTTTCCTTCTTAATATGCATGTGAGGATGACCTTTGAAAATCTCACAGGAAGAGCTCCACAGGGAGCCACAACGGTGCAGCACACACACACACACACGCGCACACACACACACACACACACACACAGCACAGAGCCTGTCGGGTTTTACACTCAGAAAGCTACTTGAATTGGGATGGCAAACTGCGTATATTCATATATATTCAGTTGTGTGATGAAATCCACGATCCTGTCGTTCTCACTGCGGAACACACTCAAACTGACGTTAACCCCACCCCCACCCTCAGGTGTACTGTAGCACGGCTTGCTTTAAGTGAAATGAAGTGTTTTGCAATTGTTTTGCTACGCGAAGGGAAAAGTGTTACAGAATTCCACACACCTGAGCTGACTGACCTGCGGCTCTCGCCCAGGTGGGCTGGGGAGCGGGACGGACCCGCCGCCCGATATCTGAGCTGGCACCGGGCGCCCCTGTCACCTGGCACAGGGTGCAGGGTATCTCCCGTCTGTCCAGCGTCTGCCGCCTCTCTGGAGGTTGTGTTACTGTTGCCAATGGAGACGGGGGCCAAAAGTAGCAAAGCACAGATAGGTACGCGTCCTCTCACCCTTAGGAGACCCAAAAAGAGACCCCCCAACCCCCCCCAGACATGCAGCCATGCATTGGACTGAATCCGAGTGGAGGCCTGCAGAAAATCGGCTTTGAGGGGGGTCAAAAGCAGTGAGTGTTTCTCCGTTGCCATAATGCGGTCCCCTTGGTTAGTCAGCCACCCGATACAGTCCAGCCAGATGCCATTCTCCTTTTCTTTAAACAGAAGCACTTTAAGAGAACCAGACGAGTCATGCAAATGCTCTCAGACAGCCGAGGCCGAGCTCACGGCCGGGCAGGTCAGGAAACACAGATACCGAGAGTGACAGCCCCTTTTTACCACAGTAACATGGCTCATAACAGAATCACCATTCACTGCCATATCAGTACACTCCTGTACAGTCCATTTTTAACGCCTACATATCAGCCAGCATTACTACAGTCTTAAATGAACCGCTTTGTTTTTTTTACATATTTTTCTTTACCTCAGGCATGTGGATGGTTACTACATACCTTCTCATGCAATTAAAATTAAACAGTGTTACCAAGTAGTGTTCATAACTTCTTACTGTTTCAAACCAGAGGAGTTGCCAGCATCTTCCCAGCATTATTAACTATTTATAATTCAGACTCTTGCTTTTAAAACAGTTGCTTAGTCTTACAAGTATCAGTTTTAAATCATTTAAATATCAGCTAAAAGGGATGCGAATTTTGGGGGGATGTGGCCAAGTGTAGGTTTTAGCTCAGTCGTCAGACTGGAGCTTCATATTTTTATGAGGTCAAGAGCTCTCAACCTCTCGGTCCTTTTGTGTAAAAATAAAAACGCAAGCAAAATATATTGTTATTCTTTCTTTTTTACACAACCGTATGCATGTTCCGTTTTTTTTTCTTGCTTCATTGGAAATTTGAAATTTCATCTGGGATTCACAGTGTCCTAAAGCCGTTGCGGCCAGCCCTCATCCTAACTCCTGACCCTTAACACCTTACCTTCAAGAACGCCACACACTGGTGCGGTGTTACCTGTGGGTCATCCTCACCTGGTGACCCCATTCACCCGCAACTGCAACCAAAAATGATCGAGAGGAACACAGCTACAGAGCAGACTGAACAAGCGAGCACAAGCGGTTATATTTTGCGTAGCTCACTGACCTCAGAACTCCCCCCAGTTACTAGTCTGCCGAGGCCTGCATGCTGTTTAATGTGTCGTGCAGTTGACTTACTGACTAAACTCAGGGAAGCAGCCTGGATCTCACTCCCTTCCTCCCCAGAGGCATGTGACATATCCATCCTAGCTAGAGATCTGCCTAAAAATGTGTATTGACAAGCAAACAAACAAACAAAAAAAAAAAGTTTTAAACTATGAAAAAGATGCGGTGTACCATGAAGGTTAACATGCACTTTTTTTTCCCTTGCTTGTTTTATAATGTTCTGTGTTTTTTTTTTTCTTTAATTTATGGTATACTTTTTTTAAGAAAAAAAATGGTTTGTGTGCACTAATCTGTCTCAATAAAGAGAAACCGCTGTGAAGCTTGGTTTCTGTGGGACGATTTACTAACGTTCTGGAATCTAACGCGAGCCCGGTCGGGGGGCAGTCACCACACGCACGCCCGTCGACTCGTGGAAGATGGCTGCCTTTTCAGAAAGCCGGCTAGCCGTGGGTCCTCTCCTCTGCATTCATCTCTAGGGCATGGCCACCAGCATTTATGGTTACTGTGATACGTTCGAGTGTTTCACTGAGTAATGCATTTCCTCAAGAAAACTGTGAAAGTGATGACATGAGATTTCGGAGGTGGAGGAAAGAGGCCGTGCTTCATGTGGCTTCCTCATTGGTCAGGTCACTTCTGCAGCTGCCTGCTGTTGCGTTTCCCGCTTGTCCTCCGTTGTATGGGTCTGTCTGACTTCCCGCAAGCTTGTTTCTGCTCATATCTATAAAAAAATCACACATCCCCACAGGGGCCTTTGAGGAATTCTGGTGGGGTATACAGCAAATGTTACACAGACGTTCCATTTGCATTACAAAAATGTTACTTTTCTTTTTGTTTTTTTTTGGCAGGCGCGCCACTAATCAAAATCCCCTGCTCGTCCAGAACTAAGCCACACTTAGAGGACAGTTTCCTCTTGAGTGATTAGTGTTAAACAGTGTAAGTAATTCAACATAAACATGCAATTGGTAAGTAGTAATAAAATGCTTAACAATGCAGCGGAAAGAAAATCCTCCATCCGACGCTGCACCAGTCCAGAGCTCGGCCAGTGTGAGTGGCTGGAGCACACAGGAATGTGTCTTTCGCTTCTTAGCTTCTGCAAAGGTACCTCTTTGCTCAGACGCCATGCAAACCACAACAGCTGCAGTCATTGAAAGGGAATTTTAGATGGAGCTGGATGTGGGCGTTAAGACCCGCGACCGTTTCTCATCTAAACCATTTAGTGATAATCTAAACCTGAATGCCAAAAAAACAAGCATTTTTGTATTATTTATTAACAACACGTAATGTTGTTTTGTGCTTAATCGGAATTGCTCTGACTAATTACAAAAGCAGGCCTGCTTCTGTCTGAGTATATGGCTTGGGCACATTTCAATGTGAACTAATTACATTTGAAAGTCCCACAGGGTCATTTGACATTCATTACAAGAAACCAGAAGGTATGCTTCTAAGGGTAAATATTGATAGATTGATATCAGATATGTATTTATACATTTTTTTCTTCTCTCATTGTATTTAAATTTGTGCTTACTCTACACAAAAAGTGAGCATGTCTCCAAAACATATTACAGTGCATACGAAATTCTTTTCTGAGCATCATTTTTTGACGAGTGTAGCCAGCTCTCCACTTGTGCATGAACACTAGCTGAAGTTTCGGGAAAAAAAAAATACACTAAACCATCGATTTCCAGCTTAACCTTTTAGTCCAATCCAGGACATCTCTTACTGAGTCAGATGTGTAAGAAAACAGTTTGTCCTTTTAGTCTTTGGATTTGTTATATGGGCTACACATTCAATTCACAGGTACTTGTTGTTCCACACCTCTGTGTAAAAATCTGATATAACAGCTAATTTCCTGTGTACTGTTAACAGCTCTGACAGTGTAACTGACTGGATCCCACCTCTGGTTTTATTTTATAAATTACTGTGTGCTGAATGATGTAAATACACCCCTCTTTTTTAGAGTCAAATAAAAATGAGTCATTCTAATGAAATCAAATGAAGGAAAATGTGTTTGGTTTCTCATTTCAGGCCCCTCGGGTCATCGAAACGGTATTGTCAGTGACCGTACACCACTTAAAGGGGAGTCTCACGGTTCCTTCCCTGTTTTCTCTGAAAAGGTCTGGAAATGGTTTCTGTCTCCAAGTGACTTCACCCCCTGTGTATCTAAACATGAATAACTAGAATTTGTACTTCATTACAGATATTATGTCATAAAACCTGTTATGTCTACATTGCACAACTGACAGTTTTCAATCTGAATATATGATTTTATACAACATACACTAGTGACAAGGCATTCCAGGGGAAAAGGCATTAGCCAGAAAACTGCCCTGGAGTTACCTCAACATGAAAGGTGCTGATTTGCATACATTTTACTCCATTTCTCCCTCATGTCATCAATGAACGAAGACAAAGACAGCTTTTCATATAGGGTATCTGAGGCTGTATAGAGAGGTAATACCAGATGTATCTAATTATGTAATGGATCTGACAATAAACTATATGCCACAAATATAAACTTGCATTTTTGATGCATTGTATACAAATATAATTTGTATATTAAAAATATCAGTCAGTGTCACTTTTGAGTGCTTATGTTCATGATTACTTTTTGTGGCATTAAATTTAATGTAGGAAAGAAGTGAGTATCCACACATTGTCTGATGTTCCCAAACATGAACAGGAACAAAAAAGGACATTTCAACCATGACGGTTGAGGTTATGGTTGCTGTATGTCAAAACAGACAAAAACCTGGTATAACCATTGTTTTTTGTTTAGAATAATGTGGATATTAATTTTTGTCCTATTTAATGCCATACACATTCTATGTATACGCACACATTTTTATACATTTATGATGCTCAAAATTTTTGAAACGTATATGCACGGAGGGTGAAGGCAGAGTCTTGTGCTGTTCCCCAAAATGAGGTTGTAACTGACCTTCAAAATAATAGACTATGTGGGTAAACATTTAAATGAGGAGCTTCTTTTTTCTACCTCCAGAAGTTCAGAGCAGGAAATTTCTAACAATTCTTTGTAAACCACACCATTGTAATTGTCATGGACACTGTGTGATGCAAGCCATTGCTTAACAAACCACACCTGTTCAATTGGCTGAGCTGGGAGCTGGGTGTTGAGTGTGCACTAATCTGTCTCAGTGGCTTGTTCCTGTGCTTGTGGGTTCAAATGGGAGGTGGGGGGGTGAAGAGAGTTTCTGTCATTTTTCTGTATGGTACATTGGCCAGTATTGTCACACAGAGCATAATCACGCTTTTCTGAAGTAATAAAACAAAAACAAGATTCAGCGTATTTTCACATCCCTGCAGTTGGTATTTTCAGCATCCTCCTTTGGCAAGGGTAATACTTCCTGTAGTGTGTCATGAGGTCATCGGGGAATTCTTGACCTTTCCTCCATTCAGAATTGCGCTAGGTTCTTCGGGTCCTCGTGGTTTTTGCTTGTGGATGGCTCGAGTTCAAACCACAAATTTTCAGTGGGAGTCAAGTCTAGAGGCTGCGATGGCCAACTGGGAACACAGATTTTGTGGTCACTTAACCGAATCATTGTTGACTTGGACGCATGTTTTAGATTACTGTCATAGAGGAATGTTCATATTCTGCCAAACGCATGCTTTTTGCTGGAGCGGACAAGGTCTTTGGTCAAGATGTCTCGATACCTTCAGGAGTCCATGATCCCATCTGTCATCACAGTGGCGCCAGGACCGGTAGATGCAAAACCACCTCAGAACAATGATGCCCCACTTCAGTCGTCCTCAGTTTTTTTTCCAACATAAGCTTCACCCTTCTGATGGGAACCAAAACACTGATGTGCGTGTCCAAAAAGTTCTATTTTGCCTCATTAGACCACAAGACACAGTTCCAATTATAAGTTAGATACTGTGCATGCAACTGTGTATTTGTGTGCAGAGGGTAGTTGTATACACAGCTATTTCTCATATTTTGAAATCCATAACATACCATGTATTGTCACATATTTCTTTTATGAGATATATCTAGCAATTCACAGTTATTTTCATGTATCACAAAAGAGCAGCCAGAGAGAGGGCTCTTGCTCATTCGATAGGGAGGATATGTCTGGCCTGATGGCACATTGTGAGCCCTGGCTGTTATTTGTTACAGATATGCTACACTGCCACACACCCACAGTTTAATTAACTATTATGTCCCGTTTCTTCATGTCAGTATATTAGCTGATAGGCTTGATATATGCAAGATCAGTCTGAGTGTGTTCTTACATGCAGCGACTTACATGTTGACACTCATTTTATTCCTGGAGACAAATCGAATTTTGCACTGTGGAAGCCAAGATGCACCATGTAAAACATGACCATTGGAATTACACCAATATTTACTGTTTTTTTTACATTAAAAACAATTATCTCAGAGAGGACAAAAACACTGTTTTATTGCCTTAGTAATTGCTAAGGACAAGGAAAAGCACGTGTTTTCAAACCAACTGTCTTTTTAATCATTTCCAAGCCATTAAAGTTCACTGCACATTACACAGTGTGATGTGGAGGCTGAGGGGCCTTGGGGGAGCCTTAGGGGGGCCTCTGGGGTGCTGGGGGTGGGCCGTCAGCTTTCATCGGCATCGCCAGGGTCGTTCTCTGCCTGTGCCAGCTGCAGCAGTCTCTGGATGGGCTCTGTCAGGCTGTAGTCTGGCACCAGCTGGCTGGACGACAGGGCCCTCGTGCCAAACTCCAACGCCTGGCAGCGAACACAATGAGACGTCACCCTGGGAGTCCTCTCCCGCGTCCCCCAGAAGCCCTTGGCAGCAGCAGTGACACTGCTAGTGTTATTCATCTGAGCCTCTACCAAGAACACACATTCACCGAACTCTAGAGGAGCGGCACAAAGCTGTTGACATCAATGGTGAGGACCCAAAACACAGCCGACATCATTGTCATAATTGTGGTTGTAAAAATTGCATGGAGCACTGTTCAGTTTTAATTCTTTTTAAAATTAATAATTGATACTCCACACTGTTAGGGTGTTTACAGAGTGTGGAGATCAATTCACGCTAGTCCCGAGGTTATGTGATTCCAGTGAAACTCTGTGCCAATGTTTTCATGGAATCCCCTCTCCCTCCTGTCACCTGAGGAGCACCTGGTGGTGTGACCTGCTTCGGGCTGTGAAGCGTCACCTGCAGACACGCGGCGGCCGGGCGGTGACTCAGTAAGACGCTCTGGCGGATGACCAGGCGGAAGTATCAGGCCTCAAGCGCATCAACGGCCCGCAAATCCCGTCAGACTGATTGTCTTTAAGGCTTTAGTAATTAACGCTAATCTCGCCCACAGACATGGCGGCAGCGGGGGCATGCGGGGGGAGGGGAGGGGGCGTGTCAGGGAGCGTGCTCGGACGACGCACCTTCTCACGGTCGCCGCCCAGGAGCCAGAGCAGGGTGAGGGCGTGGGTCAGCACCGCCGTCTGCTCCGGCTGCCGCTCGGGGACGCCCTCCGGGGCATCCAGCATGGAGCGCAGCATCCGGTCCGCCTCCACCTGCTGGGCCTCGTCTGAAACCCAGAAAAACTTCCAAGTGCGGGGGGAGTGGGGGCAACGCTCAGCTAGGAGACCCCCGTCCGCACCCCCATCGCCCCCACCCACCGCGCACGAGCGCGAGCACACCCGTAACCTACTTACACAGCAAAGCCCCGAACACCGCGGCACGCTAAATGAGCTTTGCCTTGCAACTGGGCTACCGACACACCAGTGCGCGGCTGGTTTAACCTGGCCCCGCGGCGCGGTGCGTCACTGCTGGTGACAGTCAACAGTCTGTGTGTAGATTTAAATCCGGGCTTTAGCTCCGGGACAACATCAGGATATGATGCTGAATTAAGCTCTGCTGACCTTATTTCAGAGATTATATAAGCAGAGCCCCGGTAGGTGGTTATAAATACCTATGATTTCATCCTGCTGCACAGGGCATTGAACACATATTTAACATATCGCTTGTTATTATTATTACTTCTTTATGTGGCAGACACCCCGATCCCAGGGCCACTGTCAGAGCAGCTGGCTGTCACGTGTTGTACGTGATTTTGACTGTTGACACAGCGATTGAGGACAATCGAGCTAAAGCCTGCTGGGACCCTCATAGCGAAGAAGCACCAAATTTCAGTGATGCCTGTGACAGTGGGTCTACAGGCTCTAAGGTCCTAAAATCATAAAACATCATCTAAAATCATAAAACCTTTGGTGCTTGAAATCAATTACCTACCCTGGCTTGGACCAATGTGTGGTGACCCCATTGATGTTTAGGTGACAGATTACATGTGTGATGTATTGTTAATTTGACTTCACACAAAACACTGTTGTGCTGGGAGAAATCCTCACACCAAACACACAGAGACATTCTACAGATTGTTTTCTTTGTGACCATAAAATATACTTGGCAATCTGAGACACTTTTGGTTTTTCCATCATACCTAATACTGCAAAAATAGGCTATACTCACCAAGATACTCTTCTGGTTCAATGGAGCCCCGTGTGTAGCGCTCAAAAAGTCTGCTTAGGTGCGAGTGCCAGGTGTTTGCCAACTACATCAAGAAAAACCATTAGGATTTGTAATAGAGCTGGGCTCAGTTCTGTTTCAATTCAATGAACTAAAGGAATGTACTGAAATTCAATTAATGAATTGAAAATTGCCCATCCTTTTCTATATTGATTTTTCAATTAATTAATGTAATCGAGTCTCCTGAATTGAATAAACTGACAAGGAATTCACCACAACTCTAGCAAGGGTACACATTTTTTACCTTTAGCTAGTCAATATTTGCATGATTGAATACAGCAAAAATATATAAAACTCAAAAAAACTAATAACACAAATACAAACAAATACAATGGTAAGACTTCATTCTGATATGCCATTTACAGTAAAATCACTGATCTTTTACCTGAATGTACAGTGTATTTACATCACTGATCTTTTACCTGAATGTACAGTGTATTTACAATGTCCATCTTTCCCTGCTTAATAAACACATCTGCCATTAGGAAGTAGCCGCCACATGTTACGATATTATCCAGGCCATACTCCTCGCTGGCATAGTAAACCTGTTCAAACAAGACAACATATCACTCTCATTACTACAGAATACAACATCAGAATCACTCCATCCTAGTCACTAACACTTCCGTTTTTCTGTTACAAATGAGTCAAAATGGCTGTATAACACTTGCAGGTTTTGTTCCGGCACTGAATTTTCCACACGTTAAAAATGGGAATGTTAACTTCAGGTCCCAGGCTCTGACTCACGTCATTGGCGAGGTGAAACAGCGCCTCCTCTAGGTTGCCTTTGGCAATGAAGAGTCGTCCCAAGCAGCGGTGCAGCTGGTGACGGACCGTCCAGCTGCAGTCTGGCGTCTTCAGAACAGTCCAGTCTGCCCAGGATAGGTACTGCTCTGCAGCAGAGAGACAGCCGAGACCTGCGGCAGACAGGACACACAGACACAGACACATACACACACACACACACATACACACACACACAAATGCACACAAAAACCCAAACACACTTTACTACTTGTGGGATCTCCGATTTCTCATAGGTTCCAGTCAACTGAGGTTTACTGAAGAGAGTAAGTGATGATCTCGATGTACAGCTACAAGGCAAGGCAAATACCATGAAATGTTACAGAGACAGTGTCTTTATACCTCACAGGACACACCATGATGGCCCACCCACAGCTCAAGAACAAAGAGGCAGATGAACTTAACATAACAACAGCGGTGACTGTTACGCTAATGAATGGACCAAATGAATGTCTGTGGACAGAAATTCCTATAGACGTGTAAATGACCCTTCCTGGGACACCAGGTTCCATTGTCTGGAAGCAAGTTAAACTTACAATAACATTTAAGGAGATTGAGCAAATCGTATGTAAGTTCCTTACAATACATACATGTATACACACACACATATACCCAGACACACATGCACATATTCCAACAGACACACACATACCCACGTATAATGTACAAGAAAAAGAAATATTTTGGACTCACTGCTAGGTAGGATTGTGTTTTAAGTGTGTTCTGGGTACACAAAAATATGCATATGGAGTTTGCCGCAAAGCACCTACATATTTGATGTGAGGTAGGGCTTAAGGCCCTGCATGTGAGCACACAAACATGAGTTCAAATCCATTGCCCTTCTGAATAAAGTCCTTTACCCAGACTGCAGTGGGGACAGTGATGATTGAGTCATAATGTTGAATGAGAGACAAGAAGGCTGCAGCGTTGGGCGCAGTGTAGAGGGGTGTGTTGGGACAGCGGGGGCGCGCACGATGTTGGCCTCGGCCAGCAGGAGGTAAGGAGGGACGAGGTGGACCGCGCTGGAGCCGTAGATGTCCATGGCGCAGCGTAGGGACAGCAGGGACGCCGGGAGGGACTCCCGATGGCTGCCCTCGAACAGCCTCTTCTGCGCCGCCGTCCGTGCGATCAGCATCAGCTGCTCCTGCCACACCACACCGCACAGAGGCGAGAATCAGAGCACTGCACCGCACAGAGGTGAGAATCAGAGCACCGCACAGGGCCGAGAATCAGAGCACAGCACTGCACAGAGGCAAGAATCACACAGTTCCTAGCCAAGTATCAGAGTATGGCATAGAGCAAAGAATCCATTATCAGAGCACCGCACAGACACCAGCATCACAGACAAGCAGAGACAAGATCACAGAGACACACAGTACCACAGAGACGAGCGTGAGAGCACCGCGCAGCGCAGAGCCTAGTACAGGAGCACTGCACAGAGCGGGACGTGTGCCATGTGGCCTGGATCCCATCGATCCATTAATCACCCGGGTGGCTCAACACGTGCACCGTGACTGCTGCCGCTGATGCACACGCAGCGAAGATCAGCCACAGGAGTGTGAGATGCACACGCAGCGAAGATCAGCCACAGGAGTGTGATGCATTCTTATCCAGAGTGAATTCCAGCTCAATAGAACATAAGTGTAGCCTGCCACTCACTGATCTCTTCTGTGCAATAAGACAGGCTTTGAGGGATTGTGTGAGGGATGTTGCTTGAGAAGATGTGCCCCTTTACAAAATGGCTGCAACCAGAACTACAAACAGGGAAGAAAAAACTACACTTCCCTTGGAGTATCAAAGCTGAATCCTTCTATAAGTTTTCAGTGTGAGTGGGAGCCAAGTATGCACCTTGGGATTTGTAACAGCTAGGCCCCTATTGCTGCTCTAATAGAGTACAGCATTCTAAACGTAAATGTTCAGATCCTGCTAGAATCTTTATAATTGGTCCCTGCGGTTCAGGAATGAGTCTTTTGACAAGCTGCCAAAAAATGAACATTTCCAACCTCAGACAGAGGTCAGATACAAGAACCTGCTATAAACAGCTGTTAAATACACCTTTTGGTTTGACCAGCAGCACTGCTGATAACCTTATTGATTTGTCATTTGTTTGGTTTGTAAGGTAGGGTAAGCGGAAACCTAGGCTCTTGAAAGAGTTTGACCTTTATTTTCTCGTTACAATCAGTTGCTTGTTTTAGTTAATTCTAGCTGTTGATCTTTCACAGAATGAACCGAAGATGAGAGGTTTTGCATGGTGCTTACATCTGTGATCCTGAAACTCAGTTTTAGTAAGACCCGAAAACAGCAGCTGCACCCCCCCCCCCCACCACCACAAGAGCTTTATGGGCTCTGTTCAGAGTCTGTGATTTCCTGCATTCACAACAACATTCACTGTACCTTATGTTATATTCAAATAAACCAAACTGACAGGTTTGCCACCGCAGTCTGTGATTTAAGGGTAAACCCCAGTTTTACATGTTTCCCTCGGTACACCTGCATATATATTTGTCAGTTAAGAGTCAACTTAATTTACTAAACAACTCACATTGGCAGCTGTGAGTATAACCTCAGGGTGGTTACTTTTCTGCCTTCCCTGAAGCGCGTTTTTAATCTGCGTCAAACGGCCATTCCGTGTACACGCAGTACCAGCTCTCTCTGGCCTGTGATGTGCGCCCTGCACATTGCATGAATACACACTGCATTGCTTTTGAGAAATAATTTCATGCTGCACAAATGTTTTACTGGCAGCATGGGCAGCTGCAGATCGCTTCACCTGCTCCAGCTCGACAGCCTTTACCAGACTGGCTGCAGCAGGGTAGCAGGGAAGGGCAGCCCTGACAGCTGCATCAGCTGGAGCAGAGAGTTCCCAGCGTACCAATCGGAGAAGTCAGGGCACTTCCCCAACCGCCACAGAGCAAAGTCCTCCCCAAAATTTCTCTCAAAAACAAGTGTTTATCTCAAGGGAAACGGGCAGTTTTGGGGGAGAAAAAAATAACAGATATTCAGCAAAATATGCAGCTCTCTACTGGAGCTGTATGATGTAAGGAGCATACTGCGTATTGTTCTGTGGCTATATATGATGTGCTGACATTCACACCTCTCTACAAGAAGCGGGGATCCTTGTGGGTCTATGCATGTGAACACTGAATCTGTGTCTCCGAGTCCACTTTTCACATATACGGTGAGGTCCTTTGCGCCTCCGTAGCTGGGGTACCTTTTGGTTGTAAGTCCTGCTCCTTAACCACTGTGCTACACTGCTGCCCCAGGGTACCTGTCTCTGCAGGATCTGGGCGCGGTGGTGCTCTCTGTCCGCCTGCAGGGTGTAGTAGGGCACGGCGGTCCTCACGGGGATCAGAAGCTGGCACACCTTAGAGTGGATGCTGACCCAGTCAGCACGCTGGTGCTCAGCGTCACTGTGGAGAGAGAGGACCAGGGAACGCCAGTAAGGGGACTCCCGGAACACCCTGAGATTGCCTTGAACTAAAGCACACTGTAAGGCCGTTTATAAATACTCATGCACTGCATTTATTGATCGGTGTTTAGCTTTAGCAGCCCACGAGGAGATGCGGCGAGCTGTTATGCATCCTTCTTTTTTTAGCATAACGCTCTGCTGCTGTACCTTCAAAAGCATAAGCGAAGTGACTAATTCTAGCCTTTCCATTTTCTAATACGGAGTAATTAGTAGTGTCTGCAAGCCAGGGGAATTCCTGGAAACTTCCAGTAATTATTAATCAGAGGACAGATCCTTCATCTCTTGAGTCCCCACCGAGAAACTGCAATTACATCTCAATGACAGAGCCCTGCCTTTCCGTCTTTCCAGCACTGTGTTTTTCAATTCCTTAACAGACAAAAAGAAGAGCGCAAATTATATACAATTACATAAGCTATATTTATAATTTGTCGGGTCCTTCACTTCTGTTTGTTCCAGCGCTTGGAAGTGCTCTTGTTTTCTTAGGGCTTCTGTGTGTTTTGCAGTGTTATTGTAGGTTCGGATTCAGGGGAGTGCAGCACACGCGGAGTTTGGGCTCGGTCACGAGGTCTGGACGCTCGCGCTGCTGAAATATGCGAGAGCGCGATCCCAGGCGAGGGGCTTTCGAGGACGCCAGCACTTTTAAATGCACAACGCAGCTCACCGCCTCCCCGTCTCGGATCGGGTGCTATTGGTAGATATTTAACAATCCCCCTGGAGCGAGGCGGTGCTTCTGCTGGGGTTTTGGCAAGGAGATAGCACACCATTAATCCAGGCAGGGAGAGAGCAGTCCCTAGAGATACTTTGTTTCTTGTTTTTTGTTTTTTTTTTTTTGCATACTTGAGGGATGCGCACAATGCCCCATTGATTCATAAAATGCGCATCACATGAGAGACGCATTCACTCCGAGCCCTGGTGGATCATAAAGCTAGGCAGGAGATCTTACAGCCACAGTGAGGCAGAGACGCCGAAAGAAAATGATGTCAGTTGTTTAATTCTCTTTCACCGCACAGCTCATCTAAATATGCCTGTTGTCAGCGGGTACTGCGGGTCTACGATCCAAAGTGACTGGATGATCTCTGAGAACCTCAGTCATTTTCAGCTGCTATTACAGAGGCTCTAGAACGGATTCTAAATAGATTATGTAGGTTTCCTTACATAACTTGGACTATTCTGGTACAAAACACACGAAATGTCCTCTCCCTCTTGATAAATTGCTTTCCAGCTGTTTGAACTCACTGAACCCCTTTCCTCCCTAAGAACGGACTTGTTTTGGTGTTTCTTGAGCCATCTGGAATGTTCTAACTTTCGAAAGACTGCCATCTAGTGTCTCTTTTAAGAATAACTATTACATCAAATCCAGTTCACTTGCACTGCATTTAGCAAGCGTCAAGAACTTAAATTTCTCTTCTTTCAAGTGGCCTTCAGAAACATTAAATATATGATTATGAAATATGTGGACACAAACATATTTAATCCAGTGCTACAACTATGCAGCCAGAATAACAATTTTAGCTTTTTTTTATTATTAATCAAACGTAGCTGGATAACATAAGATTGTTTATCAAACATACAACAGACGTGCGCTCACTTACCAATAGAAGGTGACATAACATTTCGTGCACTGAATGTAAGCTGGTTTTTCACAAAGCTCACAGAGTTTATTCGCTCCTTTTGGATTGGCAAGGGGGTTGATAATTGCGGACATTTTTCACAGAAAAATTGACTAGATTATGTAACTATCTATGGATGGTTAGCTAGGAAGTCTGGATAAACCTAACTGAGCTAAATTACAAGCATGCCAGATGTAACTAAACCTAGTTAGCTAGCTACTAACTAGTTGACGTTAGATACTAGCACAGTCTAACGTTGTGACATACAGATGGAACTTTAATGCAAATCTTTCTGTTTCATTTTAATTAATACATGCTAATGGCTGCGTAGCTAGCGAGCAAACTGTTTAGTTAAATAGTGGCTAATAAGTTTGCCAATTTGGAAGGTTGCTACAGTTAGCTAGTAAAGATTCATCTCTCAGTCCAATGTTCATCTGAAGTTTGTGACTGGCTAGCTAGCTAACTAGAAAGCTAAAGCTTCGTCTCCTAGACGACTCAAACCACGTTGCCAAGGAAATAACCTTTGAACTTCGACACGTTTGTTTGTAGATTTCTAAGATATTTCAAAATCAGTGGCTCACGCGATTCGCTGGTATTGCCACCGCTCCTTCTTTCGAGATGGGTCTAACCAGAGGGGTTTGTGTGTAGAAATTAATAGCAACCGGTTTTTGGTTTATCTTTGAGGGAAGGTGTAGCGCACCATTAACAAAAAGTCTAACCGGTACCCTTGTGGGGTCAACTTGACTTGCATGGAGAGGGAAAGGTTCGGGGGACCCCGTTAGAAGGTTCTTGCTCAGTGGAAATACTGCCGCACGCACTCTCATTAGCTATCCTGACGTTTAAAAAATATTTTAAATAGATAAAAATAGCTAGTTTATGACTTCTGTACTCAAAAATGAACATTTTTGTATGATTCGTCGAGATCACCTTGTATTACTATGAGGGGATCATTGTACGGGAAAATTAATGTATATTGTAAAATATACTATGTTAGGCACATAGCACAGTGAAAAAGGTTCTGCACACAGTCACAGCTCATATTTTTATTTGATCAGAAAATAATTAAAATCCTCCACAACATTTACTGAGTTTTATTACAGAACAACAAACTGACTAAAATTAAGGTACATAAAATTAGTTGGTGATTACAACTATACAATGAAGTTACATTCGAGTGACATGTAACAAAACAAATACATTAGATATAAGCGGAGAGAATTAAACTAGTTCTTAATTATTTGCGCCAGAAAGCTGCTGCACTTTATGCAAGACACCTCATACACCTCACATCCTTCCTATAGCTGATAAGTCAGCAGTTATTCACTGAAAATGATGTCTGTATAAGCTAGACCAGTGTAAATGCCCTTAATGTTAATCTCCATCTTGGCGCCACCTTTGAAATTGATTTCCAGAACTCCCTGGTAAGGCAGCTGAATGTAGGCCTTGCCCATTCTGGCGGTGACGTGCTTTACCTGGCCTGGTTCGACCGTGACTTTTTCAGTGAAGGTTTTGGTGGCACTTTCTTGAAAGCTTACAGTGCGGAATTCCTCGGGCCCAAGCGCTAAGATGTAGCTCCCAGCGCTCTCTTGCAGTTCCGGAATGGCCGCCTTCACCTTGAAGGTGAAGGTGTCGTTGATGCCGTGTGTCATGGACCATTCCGAATTCTTCGTCCATTTGGTGGTGACTTCCATACGGTACTCTTGCACTTCTCCGCTGTCGTTCTGGTAGGTCATGGTCTTCTTCTCCTCCATTTCCACTTTGGGTTTGGCACCCATCAGGGTTGGGTACTCGACGTTGATCACCTGCGAGTACTGAATGGACTGCAGGAAGACGAAGCCCAGGCTGTTGACATCCCAGTAGTGGGTCCCTGTCACACCCAGGCAGATCCCTGAGCCGATGTCCATGATGACCTCCTGACACTGCTGGAAGTCCGTGACCTTGGCGGTGAACTCTCGGTCCCTGTTGGTCTTGAAGTGGATCCCCCCGACGTGGCCACCGTCTTTGCTTCTCCAGAGCGTGAGGGAGGTAAACTTCTCCCCACCTCCAAACTGGAACTCCTTGTAAGGCCCGATAGAGGTCCCAAACACCTGGGCACTGCCGTCAGTCAGCCACACCTTGATGGATGTCACCCAGGACTGGCCCGTCCAAACCCGGATCTTGTTCAGGGCGGCCCCACTTTCGGTTCCGCTGAGGCTGAAAGCCTTGCCTCCAGTGCCCCCCACTTTCTGCACAATAGTTGACATCTTTTCCTTTAGTCTAGTGTAGAGACGAATGAGCCAGACAGACCTGAAAATTAGATGAGTTCATTCATTGTCTTCTGTACGTAAGTAAGACATAAGCATTACATATTTTAATCAAACACTAAACGTTCTACTGCACAAATTTTAAAGCTTTGAATGTTGTAAAAATGATAGTTTCTGTCTGTTTTCAGCCAGTGAAATTCTGATCTGATTTCTTTCAGGACAGTACCATATAGGCAGCTCTAACACAATGATTTTCAGAGTCAACAAATCAATGTAATTCAGTAATTGATGCAGCACTTACCTTTCTGAAGTTTCTGAGAGCAGTGAAACACTCCTCCAGAGGCCTCCTATTTATACTGGTGAGCCACGACATGCTGAGAGTAAGAAGTCAGCATTGTGGTGAACCCTTACGGGGCACATTGTCTCATGAAGGGAATCATGTGATGTCCAGCGCACTGTGGTCAAATTTTCCCCAAGTAAGAATTTTTCACACGTTTGGACATATTAGTTGTGCATCCCCTTTTTACTGTAAACCGAGCATTCAGACTTTTCAAACTGTAAACTGAAATTTCTTTGTTTAAACCCAGGATTCACATTTAAATAGAACATTTATTTTTTCTGATATACACACTTCCATAAGCATGCGGTTCTATTCCTGATGGCTTCAAAAAATATGCACTGCTACATGCACAGTAACATCTGTGCATGTATAGTCTCTTGGCAGCAAAACGACAAATCAGAACAGAAAACAGGCATATATATTGCCAACTGGTAGGCAATATATATATATTTTTGGTGAACCAATGCAGAGTACCAATGCTGACATAATTTGGCCATTATATTATATTTATTATAGCCCATTCTTTTACCCCATCATATCTATTTGGGTGACCAAAAATACACTTGCTGATAATGTAGCACCAATGTCATCAAAAGTCAAACAAATACATTGACGGCTCAACGGCATTGTTACTATTGGCTCAGTGGAAATGTCTCGTGTATACATCGTTCAAATTCAGTGTGTACATACATCATGTCCACATATACTGTACATATACAGTAAAAATACAAGTATTCATTATTGTATTAGTTATTTTGTGATTTATAAGTGAAAAAGAACTACAAATCATTCATTATCTTATGATGACTGAAAACACACCTGTTCACACTTAACACACCTTAATTCTCTGAATTTGGATATGTCCTACTCTTAACACTCAGGATCTGATCCCTCTAGTCTTTATTCAAAGCATAATGCGTGGCAGCTTTTGCTCATCATTGTTAGCCACTGTGAGTATGTATAGGTATCAATACTATGAAATAACACAAATGAAATTATGCAGTGACCAAAAAAGTGTTTAACAAATCAGAATTATCTGATTATCTGATCAGAATTATGTTTTAGATTCTTCAAAGTAGCCAAAAACATTTTTTTAAAAATCAACATTTTTTGGAAAGAAATTACATACATAGGCATTGATGTCACTATTTATATTTGTCTAAGAAAAAAAAATTCAAGCATTTAAGTATTTAGATCAAAATGTCTTTGAATGCATGTTTTCCATTATCTTAATCAAGTGTGTCCAAACTTTTGACTGGTACTTTAAATGTTCTTGTGGATCATTGTTCTTCTTTGCACTGAATCTTATCTGACTTAGCTGTGTTGTCAAATTAGCAATTTTTCTGTGGTGTAAAAATATACAGAGAAAAAATAAATGTTTAATAACAAAAAACTAATTCTCTACTAAGAGAAAAATGGAGGTCCACGTCAGCATTACAGTGGTTAGCAGAATATCCTTGTGGCTTCGTCTGGCTTGAACAACATGTTTCTCATGGGATACACATGGTGCAATGTCATTTCCACTGTCACAAACCGTGACTTCCTCACCACACACAGTCCTTGACTGGTGTCGTCTCTCTTGATTCTCCTCTGTCTCCTGTCAATGGTCACATGCCCTCCACGCGCCTTTGCTACTGATCTCACTGCGACTTTCTTCAAACTTCCCCATCGCTGGAACTCCCTGGCCATGTGGGCAATGGGAAGTACCCGCACACTGGTGTAAAGTTACCAGAAAGTCATGAACAAACAGATATAAAATTTCTGCACAACTGGGATCACCAATTTAAATGATCTTCGTTTAATTTGTGACTCGCCTGGGTCTAAACAGTAGACTGTTATTCTCATTTTACTGGTGCAAACAACCAAAAGTCCTTGGGTTGAAGGACTTTCAAAATGAATTCGGTAACTAGCGGGCCGTTTTATGTAGTATTCCACTAACGCTGTAATACACTGCTTATTTCGTTCAGATGACTCTATCATTGGCTCATCAGGGATGGACTATTCCCTGTGATATTATCAGTTATTATAATGCGATGATTGTCATGCTACAGGTTAACTTTGAGTCAGCTTTGAATTCAAACCGACAAAATTCAACATCAAATATCTCAGCCATTTCATCATAATTTATGACAAGATTTTGTACAGCAACTGTGACCAAGACAAGCAATGAACTGTGACCATATATGCACAAATTCTTGGAGTAGTTTTTGTAAATAAGACAACACAAATGAGCATTTTCATCAGTGTAAACTATGCGCTCAAATATCTAACAATTTACTGAACACTTTACTCTTAAAATTACTCTTAAAATGCCTTTTCCTGACTGACTAATAATAGGGGCTGTAGATTTTAGTAAAATTAATGAAGTGTTGACTTTACTCATCCGTTTAATTTAATGGCATTTACATATCAATGCAGAGAGAGCCTGAGGGGCTGCAGTATCAACCAAAAGACCACATGTAGCCCTCCTTCCTCAGTCGGACACTGACCCTCACCTTCCAGCATCTCGCTGGACCGGAGTACTCCTCTGCCCACAGCCATCCTGGCACCAGCCTCCCACTTACTAGGCCCTGACTGCCCTGCCCTGCCCACACCACAGATGGCCCAGCACCAACTGAATGAGAGGGTAACTTTCCTGTGTAGTCATCCATTCAGCAGTGCAAGGTATTGAGGGAGCGCTATTACGTTTGTGTCCACTGGATGGTACTATTCCACAGCTGTAATCCATTCCCCATTGATCTCCCCATCAAGGCCGCACCAGAGGTGTCTTTAAAGAAACTCAGAATCCATCTGTGTGCATTTACTTTCGGCATCATTACTAGATTTACGCTGTATTTACACTGCTTCCCTGTATTTTTAGTTCTGAATCGAGTGTGTACTGTTGCATTATTACAAAAACCTTGCTGTCTCTCACTTCAAAACTGCCTCACAACTGTCCGTTCTTACTCATTATCCCAGATTGCACAGTGGAAGGCCTACTGGTGATAAAATGAAGTAAGCACCTTTTTCTGACTGAGGTATTATGCAGAAAACAGTGATATGATAATTATGAATTTAAGCACATATATTAATAAACCCATAAACTTTGCCTGATACACAGGCCCTTGAAAACTCCCCATGGGCTGACCAGAATTAGCGTGCAAGAATCATGTTCTATTAGTGCAGATTTTATTGAAAAAATTAGAAAAGTAACAGCAGAAAATAAATTAGCAAACAAAAGCCTTGTGCAGTATGTGCAACATATACACACTCCAGCAGAATATATCTTATAAATATAGAACTATACGTCTTATCAATACATCAACAGATACATTTCATAGCTGCCCAGTTTTTACCTTCTGTGTTTTAAAGAAGCATATTTTAAAAGCCTTATAGCTAGTATATACTGTAGTTTTTTATAATGCAAATATAATCAGATGAGTGTTTCTGATGGATGTGCTGAGAACATTTCTTACAACAGAATAAATCAACATAATTATACAACAAGCAATAAAAACGTTGTTTTGGACATTGTTTTGGATCGTCAAAAAAATGATGTTTTGGATCACTTTCAAAGCAAGCTTTTTCCTGTATATCCCTCTATTGATGACAATGGTTTCTAACAATGGCCCATTGACTTCATATTTACATAAAAGTGAACCATATCAATGCAAAAATGTAAAAAAAGGTTTATAAGCTGCTGAGAATGTTTACCAATAAAAGAAAATGACTTTCACCAAAATTCAAGATTGTTAACAGTAAAAGAAGATCACATTGACCAAAATTCAAGATTGAGTAAGATCTTGCTTTATAATACTACTTTGTATGGTATGCAAATGCAAACTGTATCGATACAGAAATATAAAGATATGGTTTAGGACAGGGGACTTGAAGACATGGGGATTATCAAGAGTAGCGGTAGGCATTACTTCTGTTTCAGAGCCTGACTGGTGCTGCTCATATGCTGCTTTAAATTCTGACTCAGATGATGTCGTATGTCTGTGGATCTAGGCCTAAACTGGCCGTTTGCTTTGATGTCTGATTTTATAACATGAGACAGTCTGACTAAAGATAGGATTAGGCCTGTCAGCATCTGCATAGCTAGATTAATACTAATGAGCACTGGGCGCAATTAAATGACAACTTTGATCAACATTATAAACTGAGACACTTTGCACTTGGTCAAAATACATCTAATAGCATTTTTTTTGCCAAACAGAGAGGGCTAATTGCTGATGATGTATAGTGAATCTCAGTGTTAAGTGACAGTTATTCATCTGATGCTGAGCAAGGCACAGACATTGCCCTTCCTCTACCCTTTGATCTGTTTCCATCACTATAGATCAGTTATCACTTCAGTTGTTACCATAAATCCCAACATCACCAGAAAGGGTCACCCATGGCAGAACTGCCCGAGCACTCTCAGTTGGTCAGCGGTCCCTGTGTCACTCCTTCTTGCGCAGATGGACATACATCACACCACTGCACAGGAGGAGAGGGACACAGACCCAGGCCAGGATGAAGCAGTATCCAAATTGCCCAGTTTTCTCATCGCCCTCCAAAATTTCTGTGTGGTGGAGGGTATAGATGAGGGTGGCAGTGAAGGCAGTGAGACCTAAGGGTGACAGATAACAAAGATGATAAGACAGACATCTCCATAACTCACCTCAGTTAAGGCATCACCAAATATTTTGAAGCACCTGTATCAAATCCTTGGTTGCGAATCTTGAGGTAACCATAAAATCCAGACATTAATTGTCTCTTAGACTGAAATATCTTATAATTGCAAATATTAACAAATCACAAATATTCACACAAATTTCACACACTTACAATTTAATATATTACTTGCTTTAATAAGCCAATGAAGGAAACTGACAAGTCAGAGCATATCAGACACTGTTATTCGTCCGGAGCTGTACCTGCAAAGATCTGGCAGAGGCCAGTGATGTAGAAGAGGCCTCCTTTCGACATGCAGAAAAGCTGAACGAGGAAGACCAGGAAGGAGATGGAGCAGAAGACCACAGAAAGGACCATCAGAGCCTGGACACTTTGGAGCCACTCTGAGCAAGGAAGAATAATAGAGAAACAGCACCCAAGTAGGCCTTTTCATTCTCAGATCAGAACTGGAGAAAATACCACCTTATCATGTTTGACACAAGATGCCAAAACTATAGTAGGTATTTTCGTAGCAGATGCTTTTATTCAGAGCAAGTACATGGCTTACATTAGATGAATATTTACTGAAGCCATTCAGGTTAAGCACCAAGACAAGACAATTTCCAGGACAAGTTTCAGAATGCAGCCAATGACCAAGGTAAGCTTTTCCAAATCTTCTCCTCTCTCCTCTACCCTCCTCAACCCCCACCTGTCACTACTCTCACTGCAGAAGATCTTGCTAATTTCTTTGAGGAGAAAGTAGACAAGATCCGTTCATCCTTCAACCATATTCCAAAGCAACAGCCTTTCCTAAAATCACCCCCAAGCTCTAGCCTATTTTCTCAATTCACACCTCTCCCCGAATCTGACATCCTCCCTGAATCTGACGTCTGATTTCAGCTCATAAACCAACCACTAGCACTTTAGATCCAACACCAACACCTCTCCTCCAAGAAATTGTACCCACCATCTTTCAATACCTCTCTCATGTAATTAACTCATCACTAACCTCATTGTCCCCAAGTCCCCTATCTATCTCTATCTATCATATCTATCCATATTTTCTATAAAAAGCACTCTACACTGGTTTAGCACTTAACTCAGTATCTTACTGACCTCTTGTAATACTTCTCGATAACTACTCTTAGCATAGTGATGCTCTTATTTGGAAGTCACTGTGGGTAAGAGCGTCTGCTAAATGATGTAATGTAATGTAATGTAATTTAACCTGTGTTGTGACCCTGGACCATCTCTGTGTCATCAGCACAACATGAATCCAAGAAAGCGCAGTATCCTAATCAAGCCAGTATGCTTTATGCTTTAAGCCTAGGACCACATGCCAGAGCAAGGTGGATCAAATTCGGTTTCTGTTTACCAGAGAGAAAGCACAAGTGTGTCTTAGCACATACTGCAGAGTAGAGGTGCTCCCTGATGTAATGGCAAAATGACCAGTCTGGCTCTGCATCTGGCCATTGTAATTATCCCCCAGTTTGCTTGGCTAAATTGTTCCCTCCTCCTCCCCCTCGGCTGCTGTGTGGTGAGCATTGTGTCGCAAAATGGCTGCCATGTGTTAACTGGGTAGGTGCCGCACAGTTATCACAGCTGAAGTAAGTCACCACTCCCATCACTGCAAAGTCATTTGAAATCATACTTTACTATTCCTTATGCTTATTGCTGACATCATTATTATCATCATTATTACACGTTAAATAAACGTAAGTAAATAACAATCACTAAAACCTAACCTGAAGTACAAGAGGAAAATAAACATCTGCACGGGTTTGAAAGGGGAAATGAGGAAAACAAAGCATAAAAAAGTATGTCAGCTAAATAACCCCTAAATCACAAGGAGGGACAATTTTGCAGGACAGCCAACAGTTATTGCTGTGATATGAATGGGACAGATATGTAGTGCTGATAGACCTCCCATGACCACAGCAGAGGAAGTATTTACCAGTCTCCTTAGTTGAGGTGCACATCCAGGCTCCAGAGCCGTTGTCATAATGACAGTTATACCAGAGATCTGAATTCTTTGTCGTATCCCAAGACCACCACGACTGAGGGAGGGGAGAGGGAGAGGGAGAGGAAGAGAGGAGAAGCTTTAGTGCATCATAAAAAAGCACTGTGAAACCAGGACTGAATAAAGCCGTTCTGATGTGAAACTCTGTACACGGTTCAGCCAATCACGATGCAGTACTTTGGGGGGTGGGGATGGTGGCTGAGTGCATTGTGTGTGGTGGAGGACTCTCTGACTCTAAGTAAAAAACAAATTCGTGACATGGTTTTATTTTGAGCAAACAAAAGAAAACATCAAGCACATTTTGCAAAAAAGTTTTGTATCTCAGTTTGACTTTTCCTGGTAAAATATGGGCAAAAAACAAGCAACTTATCTAAGAAAAGCCTGAGGGCACAGCACATGGAATGTAGAATGAAAAAAGGAAGACACTGATGTCAGAAGAACCATTAAAGTTTCAGATAATATGCCTAAATAATGCATCATGATTTTGCAAAATTTTAAAAACATCTGTTATCATCGGTTTCTGATACTAGGAAACTAAAGAGGGAATGAAAGAGTATACTTCATGCCCTGCCCAAACAACCCTTGATTATGATGTAACTCCAACATATCATTTTTATAGTCAAATTTACAAAATCCCTTGGTCTTCCAAACTTGTTTTTATGTTTTAATCCAGGCATGTGACATCTCAGTGACTGAGGCGGCTGGACTCACCTTCTCCATGGTGGCGATGAAGAGCATGGCCAGAGTAATGAGGTGCAGGACAGTCACAAACATCAGCAGGAACGCCATTGTGTCAGAGAGGCTGCCCTATGGACACACCAGCAGCTGCTGCAGACCGGAGATTGCACAGAGACATTGCAAGTTTTCAGTTTACCAGAGATGTGTAGACAGCATCCCTGTCTGTCTGTCTGTCTGTCTGTCTGTCTGTCTGTCTGTTTGGCTGTCGGTCATTGAGTCAGTCTGTCAGTTTTCCAGAGAGGTGGGCAGTGGTGCAGGTAACAAACCTGGATTTATATTCAGTAGGTTACAGGTTTAATCCCTGGGGGAGTGCTTTTCTGTGCTCACTCTTGCACCTGAATTCCTACAAAAGTGAATATCCAGTTCCAAGAACAGAGAACAAAAATATAACCTTTGTACATGGTGAGAAATGAACTTTTTGATCCACCAGCCGGAGAGATTAAAAAATCACCAGCCAGTCAGATTTGTCACCAGCCACTTATATATTGCAAATTAAGATACATTTTAACTTCTTATTCCCAAATACATACCTGTACGGTAACAACATCATCTGTGAAGTTAAATTGATTCAAACATCTAACCAGCAAGGTAAAGATACTACTGCTGCTAGCTACAAGTTAGCTTCCCTGACAAAACCAGAGAGAAGTCACCAATTTTTTCTGATGACATGTACCTTTCGGAACATGGTGTTTACTTGGGAATTGTTATGCTGTTATGCTGATTACACTCAGTGTAGGTATTATCCCCATCTGTTTAAATTGATAACTTAGTAGAGCCAGCTGCCAAAATGCAGCGTGATAGACAGGGCAACTACTTCTCAGACCAGCAGAAGAATTTGCATCAGAATGTCATTCGTAGCAAGTGGTTGGAAAATCCAAGAATGTACAGGGCTGACCAACAGGAGTTTTCACCACGGGGAAGTGACAGAGGGGTCCTACAGTTGATTTACCATTAAGAAAAATAAATGAATAAACACAAACAATAGGATCCTGATAGAAGGTGGTGTGCATTTGGGCATCTTGCATTTTAAAGGGGTCTTCAAGTGACACAGTCAGAAACAATAGATAATAAAGATGTTTTTCTGTTTTTATGCAAAAAGCACTCATCAGAGTGGCTAGTGACCCTGCAATTTAAATACACAAAAAAGAAAATCTATCCACATGTTCAGGCTGGTGGGTGTTTTCTGACCCTGTTTTTTATGCTGTCCTACAAAAGCAGTCTGCAAGCGATCTGCTTCATGCACTGAAATTATTAAAATATTTAATTACTGATGGAAAAACGGCACAATCACAATCACATGTGAAAAACATTTTGTCATTTTTTGCTCTCTCAGAACAAAAATACTAAAAAATTCAAAAAATACTTCAAATGTGGAGAGTGGTACACACAATGTATCACCTGAGGTATCCGTGTTTGTGTAATGATAACTGCCTCTTCACTGAGCCCCCAGTGGAGAAAGAGAAATGTATGTAATATGTAATGGAAAGAACTTCATATCTTGAGGGAACAACATTCTCATCTTGTGGGAAAGACTTAATAGTTTTGTGTGTTTTCCATGAAGATGTTTAGGCTTTTCCTCAAAATATTAAGTAATTCCCTCAAGACAGTAAGTTCCTCCTTCAAGACATTAATTTGTCACAGCAAGATAAGGATGTCATTCTCTCAAGATATTTAGTCATCTCCATAAGGTATCAAGTCATTCTCAGGAGATAAGGGTGTCCTTCCTTCTTTCCTTCCTTTTCCTCTTTATGCCATGTTACAAATGATGCAAATGATGATGTAATGACCACTGCATAATACAGTGACTCATCACAATGTAATAATTTGTCATTAATAATGTAATAAAAAGATAATATAATATTTTTTTCTTTAATATTGTATTGCATATTACCTTATTTTAGTAGTTATTACCTTATTTTTTAAATGATGATAAAAAGGGGTCACTCACTCATAATTTATGAGAGTATGGGTTTTTATTATGTTATTCTGCAATTTATTACATTATTAGGATGGATTTATTACATTATCGGTGAAAAGCTATCATGTTATGGGAAGTTATTACATTATCCAGTGGTTATTATCCAATCAGTTCCAACATATGCCTTTAGGGACTCTCGACCCTCCAGTTCATTTGTGCATATGGCTGTAAATATATGGAATTAGTATATGGAATACTGAAGGGAAATGGAGAGAAAAATATTTACCCTCAGAGAATGACTCAATATTTTAAGCAGAGGCGATCCTTATCTCACATGAATGGCATAACATCTTGAAAAAGTTATGTCCATATCTCGAAGGAAACAATTAGTATCCCAAGGGAACAACTTATTTTCTGGTTGGAATGAGATCCATATCTTGCTGGAGCAAATTAATACGTGAAAGGAACAATATCCTTGTCACAAGTGGTTTTGACAAGGATGTAGTTCCTTCAAGACATTAAGTCCCCTGATGCTCATGTTCCCATGAGATATCACGTACTTCCCTCAAGAATAGGATTCTGATGCCTCATGAAATGAGGGATCCCTTATTAAGTTTTTCCCTCACGATATTAAGGGGCTCCCTAGAGATAAGGATCTTGTTCCCTTGAGATTTAAATTGTTACCTAAGGTTACGAAATAGTCCATTCAAGTTAAAATGTTTGTTCTTTCAATCTTTCTTCATGGGCTCTGCATCAGCAAGCTTGAGTTTAAGAAGAATCTGCAGAAAGCTACACTAAATGACTCAGCTCCATTCATAGTGTCTACTGCCACCCAGGAGATCACCAGTTATTTCCTGCACTGTGATTGGTGGGACATTGGCCCATCACGGTACATGTTATGGGTTGTGCTGCATACAGAAACAATTAAATCTTCTGTGTTTATGCCAGATACGGGCCTGGAAAGTTTGGAGCGAAGGAAAGAGGTCCAGACAGAGGACAGAGCATGCTCTCATGTGCGCCTGGTCAAACTGGAACGCTGTGAGCTGGGAAGTGAAACCAACTCCAGCAGCATATTTTAATTCACGGTAGTTTCCAGCTTCTAGATTGAACTTACAGTCAAAATGACACGTAACAGCTAGGTTCTATGAGTGGCTTCTCAGCTCTCCTCCCCACTGTCAGATACAAAAGCAAGGCTCTTGCCATGGTGGAAAACATCAAATTACAGTTTACACAATGAATGCATGGGCAGCCACATCCAAAACACATGGTTTCCATTAAAGAGCTTTTTCGCTGGCAGCGTGCAGTCTGCCTGGAACAAACATGGCTAAACACACAACAATGTGTGACTTAATAAAAAATTATCTCAATGTTTACAATGTCATGTATTTGAATTTGAAAAATGTGTTTATTATGCCATGTTGAGGCAATCATGCCCTGGAACAAATAACTTTTAAAATGAACAATTATACATAGGTTAAGATGTTTTTTCATCTGTCTGTAATATGCAGTGACACCTTGTAAACATCATAGCGACTAGCTAAAATGAGGTCCCCCTGTCCAAAACGAATATGAATCACTGTTTTTACAACTTAAAGCATTATGCTACTCTATTCCCCGTATAGTCCTATTTAAAAATAAAACCCAAATAAAACTAATACCAAATATCCCATAAACATACATTTATTATCATAATAAATTACATTTATGTTCAGTATATTGTTCAATTGGTTTACAGGATTTTAAAATAATTCAATACGTTTTACATTTCGATTATTCAGACTAAATTGTAAACATATCTCTTTATAAACATCTAACCGTCAGTAAAATTAGCATTCATTAAAGTAGTTCTAGTTGTCATCTTATACAATAGCTGTCTCACTGAGCTCAGGGATGGTGAAGAGACTACAGCTTTGGAAAACCAGAGTTTCAAGTGAAGGATACAGCAACATAAAGCACTGCCACCATACACTGTACATATAAGCAAAGACCTGTTTTTAAAACTATTGTTAACTGAGAAGTTGTCTACTTTATTTTCTATTCAGTAGAAAATAAAACTTTTAAAAACATACCAGGGTTTACTGAGAAGTTATTCTAAAAATCATGCATGCAAGAAATGTAGGAGCACATAATTCATTAGTACAACGGAAAAGATTCCAACATCCACAGCTTACCTTAAAATGTAAACGTCTGCTCCAGGGACAACAAAACGATTGCACGTTTTACTCTTTTGGGCAACGCTGTTCCTCTCTTCCCTCTCGTGGTCCTCTTCTGGTTCCCCCTCAGCCACTCCCACAATGTTTCCCTTACTCCCTGCTCCAGAGATCAAAATAGACTGAGAGGAATGCGGATTTTTTTTCATTCTCAAAGCCCATTTCCTTTTGGTAGAACTCCCTTTCCCTTCACCTCCTTCAGACTCCCTACAGTCCAAACCTACTCCCTCAAAATGTCTAACACAGACCCACCCAAAGGGCAGAAAAACAGAAGTAGCCACATAAAAAGAGCCAAGCATGCTATTTTGACAGCAGCTGAGTGTGTGTGCTGAAATTATGCATCAATCTGTTGGGCAGTAGATGCTTTCTGCACAGTGGACTGGAGTTCTTATTGCCCTGATCTAATGAATGAAGCAACGAAAAGAAAGAACAATATTTTCACATTGCTTTAAAAACACTGTTGCGGTCCCAGGTATATAAGCTTATTTGTGCAAATGTATTTCTTTAATATGTACTCATATGTTTGTTGTTTACAAATACCTGCAGGTAGCCATACTTTTTGCAGCTTCCTTAATTACACCATGCTTTCAGGACACTTTCTACAGTCCTTAGGAAAGTCATATGCTGTTGCTCACCATCACATCCACACAGTAGTTACCATCACGACATATGGTATCTGAAGGTGGAATCAGGGCATCTTAAATACGTATTGAAGATAAATATTATAGTCTAAGTGTTTTTTTTTCTTTGGGTGTGTAAGGAGAAAATTTAAAAAGCAGCTGGAGCATCTAAATAAACAGTCCTCATGACAAAAAGCAAGAGGAAAGCTAAACTGTGGTTACCTTTGGATAACTTTGTTTATATAACAGCAACAAAAAACTGATATGAAATGAAAGGAACATAGCATGTGCCTTGAGTTAGCTGATGTCAAATGAGTGGAATGAGTGCACAGGGGCAGTGAGATAATATCTGTATGGTTAGGTTATTAGTGGCTGCTTTCATTAGTATATTGCAAAGTAATTCATGAAATTGCTTCCCATCAGAGACCAAATTATGTCCAGCTCATCCTTGAAACTCTGACCACCCACAGAACATGAAAGTCAATGCTGCTTTTTTTCTAAACAAGACTCACGAGATTAACAAGGTTTGGATTTTAATCATTATTTATATTTCAAACAGACCAAGCCAGTATAAATATACATATATATGCCCATGCACCTTGGGCACTTGCTCCCCGACAAACAACAATAATGGTAATAATACATGACAATAAAGATAACAAAAATACAATAACAATGCTACTCTCATAATGTAATTATTATAAAAATAATAACAAAATCATATAAATGAATGAAATGATACAATAAAATAATATGAATGAAATAATACAAATTATTCAATTATTTGCCCCATTTTTTGTGATTATAAAATAAAAATATTCAACAAAATAGATAATAAAATAATATGAATCTACTTTGTTGAATATTTTTATTTTATAATCACTAAAAATGAGGCAAATAATTGAATAATTTGTTTTCATGTATTTCTTACAGCAATTGTGTTATGTTCATTTGAAATACCTTTAATATCCAATTTTTTTGTTGCCAGAACTCAATAAGTTATGGCCAGAATTGCTATGCCCTGACAGAGTGGTAATTAGTTGTGAGAAGGTCCTTGCTCAGGGATGGAATGAAAAGAGGAAAAAAGGAACTAGTACAGAGAAATGTATCAAATTAATATCATACAGAGCAGAGGTATGACTTATAATGCAGCGGTTGCAGGCTGGATTCCCAGGTGAACCACAGCTGTTGTACCATTTGGCAAAGTACTCAACGTGAATGATCTTAATAAACATCCAGCCATATAAATGCAAACCATGTAAAATGGTAAGCTATGTAAATTGCTCTGGTTATGAGCGTCTTCAAGGCAAGTGTAATTTAAATAGTATTTTTGTAAAGTAAACTCCAAAAAAGTCTTACTGTACATCAAGTACCTTCGGTGTTTGCCTCGCACACGCCTCCAGAGCGCTAAAAAAAAAGGGAGTTTCCACTTTGTGGACTGGAAATTTGTCGCCCTCTATAGGTAATTTGTATATCTATCAACTTGCCCACACAACTTTCATAGGTAAAATTGCACCATTGATTTATTCATTCCCATCAGATAATTTACTGACTCTGGCCTCTTATTGTGAGCATCTAATTTCTTTCAAATGTTCACGAATATTTGAATATTCACAGTAATTAAGTTTGAAGCTCTCAACGTTTCGATCACATCGGAGTTTCAAGGAACCCATCCAGTCGTTAAAAGTGTGGACCTCTGGTGAAAGTGGTGCCTTCCTAACCCCCAGTCTCCTGAATGGCGAATGGTTTAACCCGTTGCCAAGGTTGCCTACAGCCTCTGGAAGCCACTTCAACTCAGCGCCTGTCGGATCAGGCTGGTGCACATCTGCGGATTATTTCAATAACATGCACCGTGAGGGTAACTAGCTAACGTTAGTTACTTTAGACAGAAAAAACATGAGACTTTTTTATAACGGTGTCATATGGTAGTCCGTAAGGGTAAGACACAGGCCAAATTATTGACTTTTTGGCATTGCTAAGTTACCTATAGCATATTGCAGTATCACCAAGATAAGTAGTTGGCAAGCTAACGTTGCAGCAAGCAAGTTAAGCAGACTAGCTAGCAAGAGACTCTAATTTTGAAGGCGCCACATTCAGAACTAGTTACCTAGCTTCTTAACGTACAAGGGCTCGGGCTTGTTTCCCAGTCTTAAAACTTATGACGTTAGCTAGCTGTGAATGCTACCTGATGTTTGGTCCACTTAGCTAGCTGCGAAACTAGCCAGTGAGGAGCTAACGGGTAGCTAGCGACTACCTAGATAAGCGGCCGGTGGGTATGTTTCAGATGTTGATCATGCGCGCCGAGCCACTTTGGACTTTTCGTGCGAAAACAGGCAGTTCACACGAGGGTGATAGAATGGGCGTGTGAAAGCTCGTTAGTTAGTGAAAGCTAGTTAGTTTGCTAAAATTTAGCCAGCTAGCTAGGAGCAAACAGTGGGCATTTCCAAAACTCAAGTGATTCCTTGCCAAAGAAATCAAGATGTAGCTAACATTAGCTACCTTGCTAGCCAGCTAACCAGCTTAGTGGGGAGCATTGATACTGTAGCTGGACAGCTATCGGCTTTGATTCTGTCAGCAAATAAATTAGCTGACCAGCAAGCACAAGCTTGCGAGCCGCATCAACAGAGGCAAACTTTAGAGAATTGCAAACTAGCAAGTATCTGTTGCAACTCCAAAGATGGGATTCTATCCAGGGCAAAACATTTTGCTTGCTAACCTATCGGTCTCTCGATGCTTTGCCAACATATAGCTGGCTAGCTAGCTAACTAAAATACATCGAATCACTTGATGCGGATTACAGGCTTGGTTCTGTGTCGGACATTTTGAAGGAGCAGAATTTATTCTAAAAAGCGTTATCCCCTCCACCCTCCCATAAATTCCACATCTTGCATACAGTTTCGCGATCTGGGTAGTCAGCTCGCTAGCGCTTTACTACCGAGACTTTGTTTTACGCTGGAATGGAAAGTTTGCCTTTTTTGGACATTGGTTCTGGGAACACTGACACCGGCCCGTCCAGACGAGAGCGTCCTCAGAAAACAACAGAGTGTCGACGCACCCGTTTTTAAAATGTCTGTCTTTATCCCATGGTTTAACATAGCTAGATAGTAACCCACATCACTTTGGAATTCTGGACATTCCAGAATAACACGTGTCTTGTCAGTCTGTGCCCCACATCGGATGCAGTGATCAGAATGGCGTTGAGCGTTTCCCTGCTTCGTTTATGGGCATCACCCCAAATGACTGTGCCGTGTCAATGCCACACAACGTAACTCTGATATAAACTCATTTAAATGCGCGGCGGAGTCGTCTCCAGTCACCAGGAATCAAGACAAGCGACATGCAGCAGCAAGAGGTAAACAAACCATCAATATACTGATACTATGCTTGGACATTGATACTGAAAAGTTTGGGCAACGTTGCGAGGTGATTTCTGCCATTATTGATGGTTTTCATCAACTGATACAGGTGGGGATACAGACTTTTTAACTGCTTGAAATCGTCCTTTAAGAACTTTAAGCAACTCCATCTTTTGATAAGATGGGTGAGAGCGTCTTGTAGTCAATCAGTGTGATACGACCCATACAGCACTGAAAAGACATAATAATAATAATAGTAATAATATAAACCGTATAATTTCCTGTGATTACAAACAGATGCCAGGAATATTGAGTAGCTGACAGGGTGTTTCCATAAGGCGACACATGTTGAATAGTTTTTTTTTTTTTAATCCATGCTGTTTTTGTGGCTCCAGCTTTCTTGCCTTTTCTCACAGTTGCAGCCCTTTCAGCTGCTGTAAATGCTTGGCACAGTTGGACACAGAGTGTTCTGCGTCACAACACAGTTGGTGAGGAGAATGAAAACAGCTGTCTTGCTGTGGAGTGGAGGCGAAGTCTTAAGTTCAGAACCAAATGAACTGTTCAGTGTATTCAGACAGTTGTTTCTTCTAAATTTTGAATCCTCGTACTTTCTGGGTAGACACCACAAAAGTGGTAGACTCTCAAAAGTGCATAGAAAAAGGTTAGGCTAAGAGCACAGACAACACCAAAACACCATTTGTGCAACCAGTAGTAGGGGTCATTACATAACATACAGTATTCTGTATGTATCACTTTAGAAGAAATGGTTACACATTAAAAGTTTAAATGGACAAGTGTGACCATGTGATATTTGATTCAGTATAAAAACTAACCCTGTACAATGTGTTTAATCCCAGAATCAAGAGATGTGGCTACACAAAAATAATTTTCATAAATAATTTAAATCTGATAGTTATAGGCCTGTTTGCTCTGTGTAAGGTAGAGTAAGCAATTTAAATCAGTGGTTTCAAAATAAGGGTATATTTTGTATAAAAGCCATGTTTTACGATATGGAGGTGCTGCTTATTGGCGTTAAATCTTTTTTATTGTTTTAAAATAAACTTTTCTGATCAGGGAGGAAGTGACATGGGAAGGCTCTGACATTTATGTGTCCTGAATTTGGCCTCAGTTAAGTGTGAAATACATGCTCCACTGTAGTGATTTCTAACAAGGACAAACAATAGAAATTCTTGTTCAGGTCAAAAGATTTGATACCAGTTAGCAAATTTTTGGCTGTTTGACATGATTTTACAACCTCAGGATCCTGGGGTTATTTTGCCCGCTTTTTCTGGTTAGATTGTGTGTGGGAGTCTAAGACATCACTGCGATCACACCTCTGAA
Source organism: Megalops atlanticus (assembly GCA_019176425.1). Taxonomy (NCBI): domain Eukaryota; kingdom Metazoa; phylum Chordata; class Actinopteri; order Elopiformes; family Megalopidae; genus Megalops; species Megalops atlanticus. The sequence goes on from CM032882.1 coordinate 37,837,159, forward strand.
ATGAGCACACTTCTCTCTGTAAAAAAAAAAAAAAAAAAGGATACAGCACATTCAGCGGAGCAGCTTTCATCACGGGGCTCGTGCTGCATTTTGCCCCGGGATGTTTAACAGCGCCGTGCAGTAATTGCAGAATGTTGGGACGTCTTGTGTTTCCGAGACAACAGCGCATTGAGCTGTCTGTCAACCGCTAAGTGTAGCTCGGCGTCTGTGCGCCTCTCTCATTTCACAAGTGTCAAGGCTGGATATCAAATTTCTCAGAGCTTAGAGCAGGCTGGCGGTGGCAGGTGGTCTGACAAGTTCAGCATTTTTCTTCTATAATTAAATCGAGTTCGATTTTGTGCATGCACAGTATTTAAATGAAGGATTGTATTTCTTTGTATTTCTTTGCTTTTTGTTTTGTTTGATTTTGCTCTGTTTCTGAGCAAACATGTAGGCTGTAAGATGTGTTCAGAGATATTAAAAGCTCTATTGAGAAGTTTTGCGGGCATGCCCATGCTAGCCCTATTTACACTCTGTTCAGAAGATTGCAGCAAGTTCTCATGGAAACTCCGTAACATCTCACTTGGGGGCTGGAACCATTGTTGCTACAGAATAGCATAATCTGCGGGCAACAGGGTAGTCCAACACGAATGGTGCAGCAAGCAGTCGTCTGCTTGCATCCTCTAAGATGGAGACAGTGCTTAAGGTGTTTTCTGTAAGTTTATCATAAATATTATTTATGTACTATTTAAATGTTCTCACTGCCTCATTGGCGTTGGTTTTGTGTGCTTAAGCGTTACATATGGACTCTACTCATGGACTCGCTAACCATGGTTTACAGTATGCGACATGAACTGAACTGAAGATACTGATGAAGGCAGACAGTGGAGATATTAAGGAATTGATTAGTCTGATATAGATATTGCTTAGACTTCATGATTTGTAGAGCCTGTGTCCGTGCCACATTCTGTTGCAGTTGTCTGCTTGTGCTTGACTGACTCTTTCCACCCTGCTCTCAGAGTGCAGTGTAGTCTCCCCGCCGCTGACGTCCCGGTCTGGGCTGTGTGATTTCAGGAGCGGGAGGAGCTGGATGAGGTCGCCCGGCGTCTGCGGGAGGACGGGCTGGCCCCCGGGGCGTCGGCCGAGGAGCGTCAGCTCCGCCTGTGGCGTCTGCTGCGGGACAGCGAGGGCAGTCTGGCGTCCGCCACCGAGGAGCTGCGCAGCCTGCGTGCGCAGCAAGCCACCGAGATGAAAGAGGTGAGTCTGCGCATGGCGGAGCGAGACAGGAGCTCCGCCACAAAAGAATGGCTAATGAGGCGTGGCGCATCGTCCCCTTCTCTCCGTCGCTCTGTAGCGTCTGTGTCACCCTCTCACCGCTCCCTTCTCGCCCAATTCATCCGCCCCTACCCCGTTCACTCACCCCTCCGACGATGTCACGACTGTCTCACGGCTGTGTGAGTGATTGATTTGTGAGTAAGTGATTTAATGTTGTGACTCGTGACTTTCTGGATAACAGTTTTGTGTTAAGACAATTCCGTAAGTGAGAGAGACAGTCAGGGCATGGGTTTGGGAGGCCCACCCCTGTCATGCCAGCTGGCTGCTCCTGACCCCCCGGCGCGGTGCCACGTGGGCAGCAGCTGCTGCAGGAGTCCCTCAGCGGGGCCGGAGGGCGGGGTGGTGTGGCTTTTCGCTCATGGCTGGCCCTTCTCAGGTGGAGAACTACGTGGAGCACATCCGCAACCTGCTGGAGGACCGGGAGTCGCTGACGGCGGAGTACGAGCGGGAGAACGAGCAGCTCCGCGCCGAGCTGCGGCAGATCCGGCTCCAGCAAGGTGAGCCGCCGCGACCCGGCCCTCCCCCGCACCCTGAGCGGGGTCCCCCACCGGGGGTCTGACTCTGTGCCCGTGTCTCGCAGATGCGCAGCTCAAAGAGGTGGTGGAGATGCTGGACCAGGAGGGCCTGGCGGACATCAGCCCGAGCAGCCCCAGCGAGCAGGTGGCCTACCTGCTGGTGGAAAGGTCCACGCTGCTGGAGAGGCTGGAGGCGGCCGAGAGGAAGGTGGACACCCAGAGCCTGACGGGCAGCCTGAGGGAGGTGCATCTGCAGGTACAGTGCGCTGTGAGAGGGGAGGTGCACCTGTGGGGTGATGTGGTGAACTGTGAGCTCCTTGGTCTACAGACATCATACAGAGAATCATACAAATGCCAGCTGGTAGCATGAGCCCAGATCTTTCTTGCGACCCTGGTGTTTCTGTGCGTGTGTTTCTGCGCATGTGTGTGTGCGCGCGTGTATGTGTGTGTGTACGCTTGCATGGGGGTTTTGGCATTTCAGGAGGAGCTGGACCACATCCGCCACACGATGGAGGAGGAGCTTCGGCAGCAGAGGGAGACCATGCAGCGAACCAAAGAGAGCATGAACAAGGTGAGAAGAGGAGAGTCCCGCGCCGTGTCTCTGTCTGGGTTACTGTGAGCTAGGAGCAGATTTCCCAGGATATAAAGGTGTGATGTGTATGGTGTTGTGCTACAGAAGTTGCATTGGGCTCACCTCTGTATTTGTTCCCTTAGTTTCTTCCCAAGGAGCAGCAGTCTCCTGTCCAGAGTCCGTGGAAGAAGCTGTTCGGAGTGTGCAAGGCCACACAGAGCACACGCACTAGTTACTCCGTATGTCTCTTCCCCTCCAAATTCCTCTGTGTCTTCTCAATTAACCCTCTGTGTGTGGGGCACGGGAGGTGGTCCCATGGGGAACGGACCGCCCCCGTGCTGTACTAACCGCATCATGCCCCACCTGCGGGAGGAGCCTCACTCGCCGTCCGCAGAATCCAGCATGACCCTGGCAGCTGCGCACACGCTCCTAACCAACTGACTCCATTAACCACACTGTCATTCCCGTTCCACCACCAGGCATTCTTTTTTTAGGAAGGCGTTGGGTGGGAGGGTCATTTCCAGAACCACTTAACCCCCACGGAAGAAGCTTGTGTGCTAAACTCATCTCGAAGGGCATAGATGGGAGAATTTTGCTCACCCGCAACAGCAGTGCATCATAATGGCTGCAGTGCTCCCATGGTCTTAATATTAGTGTCCTCAGACATTCATAAGATAAAAGTTGCTTTATTTGCAGTTGGATGCACAGTATCTGCTAACATAGTGAACCTCCTGTTCTTCCATTTCATTTTCCTCATTTTTTAAGTGAGGGTTTTTTTTTCCTTTGTGAAGGTTTGATTTTAAGTGGTGGTGTTATTACTGCTCCAGCACTTCCCTGGGGGCGCAAGTGGGTTCTGCCGAAACGGCTTCACTCAGCAGCATTCAGAGTTTCCCACCCTGGCTCCTCACCCCTGCCAGCATCCCAGCATCCCCCCGGTGCGTGGACAGGGTCAGGGGATGGATTGGCTCTCACCCCCTCCTCCCCCCCTCTCCCCAGGCCCACGGAGAGGAGCTGGCGGCGGAGCGTGCGGAGAGGCGGCGGCTGGAGAGGGACCTGGACGAGGCGTCCCGCCGGCTGGCCATGGCCCACGAGGAGATCCGCCGTCTCACCGATGAGCTGGACTCCGCCAGGAAGACGCAGAGCCTCTGTGGTGAGCGGGCGGGACAGGGAGAACATGAGTGCACCGGCATGGTGGCGGCGGTGTGGTGTGGAGGCAAAGGAAACTGGGCTTTTGTAGATGGAAGGTTGCAGGTTTGTTTCTGGGACGGGAGCAACACTATGAATAAAGTATTCTCAGCTGCATCACTAAGTATCTCACCGTGTAAATGGATTCTGAGTAAAATTGTAGGGTATGTAACCAGGCAACAGTGTTTGCCACGCAAGTGAATGGTAGTAATAATAAGCACAAGTCCAAGTTTTTGTACATGTTTTCTCTGCAATCTTAGATGGCCTTGTTTTTCTTGCAGTTAATGAAGCATTTTCCTTCTCATGTCACATTCTAAATGTTACAAGTATCTGACAAGTACAAGTATTTGTCATTTTTCATTAAGTGCAAATATTTGTCTGTGTCAAGGTGAATCTCTGCTTTATGGTACACAGTTAAAATGTCTTATGTTCTGAATGCCTGTGAGCTGTAACCGTGTTTTTGATGTGTAGTTCTTGTTTTTGGAGGGTTTTGTTTTAGCTTTGCTTCCTTTTTTTTTTAATTGAAGAATGGAAATACGTGTTGAGTTCTTTGTTTTATTTTCCAAGTGAAGGAGACTTGAAAGCCTCTCTCTGTCTCTCCTTCTCAGGGCCAGAGCTGGAGAGAGCCGGGCAGGAAGTGGAGCAGCTGAGACAGGAAGTGGACAAGCTGAAGGCATGCGGTGAGCCACAGAGTCTCCCAAGTGTGGACATCTTTCAGAGTTCCTGTTGAGGTTCAAAAGTTGTGCTGCAGTTATAGCCATTCGTGTCAGCATGGATCTCCTCCTAGAGTCCTCTCATCTCCAGGGAGAGCAGTGGGCGGCAGTGTAGCATAGTGGTAAGGAGCAGGACTTGTAACCGAAAGGTTGCAAGTTCGGTTCCCCACTGAGGCACTGCTGCTGTACCCTTGGGCAAGGTACCTAACCTACAATTGCCTCCCAGTATAAAACATTGTAAAAAAGGAAAAAAAATCCTCTGTAAGTCGCTCTGGATAACAGCATCTGCTAAATGCCAATAATGTAATGTAATATAATCTAAACCACCCCCACCAGATGTGAGGGAGCTGCAGAGGGCCCTGGAGCAGAACGCAAGGCTTGACCAGGAGATCCGGGCCCTGAGGGAGAGAGTGCGCTCTCTGGACTCGGAGAAAAAGACCCTCTTAGAAACGGTACACCTCTCTTTAGATTTCTGTTTGTGCATCACACAGGTCGCAGGCTAGGGGCTGTGTTTGAGCTGAATTTGCACTTTGCACGTGGATGTTGAGATGTCCTCTTGAAAAATGCAGACAAACCTGGCAGATGCGGTCACTGAGAAAAACATCAAGTTACATGTGACGTTCTGTTAAATCAGACGTCACAACTAACGAATTCCCATGTACAGTGTTTCAGTTTGTTTCTGCCTCTTTCCTTACACTGGTGGCTTAGTGATAGAACAGTGAGGCTTCATGACCTTCAGAATATGAGTATTTGTCACAGTCTATAAATGACTCATTGATTTGAAGAAATTACGGCGTTGCCGTGCAGACAGGATCCTCGTCTCTGTCAGTTCTCACGAGTGGCCGACAGCATGTGGTGCTTCAGCCTTTCCCACCGCTATGGAAACAGTATTAAAATACTTCTGTAGTTTTAAGCAAACGTGCAATTTACGGCATAAGGAAAAATTGTGAATGAAGGTGTGTGTTACCATACGTGTGTTAACTTGAAATATTACTCATAACTCATTAAATTCTGAGTGGGTTTTGTATTGAGCATCACATAAAGTAAAGTGAGTAAGTGCTGTAGTGTTAGGAAGATTGCATCCTATAGAGCTTAGAATCATTGTATGACATTGGGCAGCAGTGTAGCATAGGACTGGTAACCGAAAGGTTGTTGGTTCGATTCCCCACTTGGGCACTACTGCTGCACCCTTGGGCAAAGTACGTAACCCACAATTTCCTCAGTAAATATCCATCTGTATAAATGGATAACGTTGTTTGAAGGGAAGAAAGAAAAACACCAGCTGTAACCTGTGTCAGTTGCTCTGGATAAGTGTCTGTTAAATGCCAATAATGTAATGTAATGTAATGACATCAGCTTTAATGCAGTTATTATTTGTCTGTTTCACAGGTGGAGAATGTAAAAATGGATTCAAACAGGGATGAGCTGCACTCTCACCTGGGACGGGTGAAACGAAATTCCTACTTCTGTGTTGGGGCATGTTTGAAGAATATTTTTCTTTCTGTTGCCAATGTAGAAGCAGTGGGTTATGCCCAGTCATTAATTCACTGTACAGTGGTATTGTGTTCATGGCCACCCAGTTAAGGAAGGAATTACTTAAAATAACTACAGTAATTCAGAATGATGTGGGAGTGTGTCAGTCTGTCCTGGGTGACCGATGTCTTTCTGCCTGTCAGGATGAGGGTGATGACTCTCCGTCTCCAACAGCTTCGTTAAATGGGGACCAGGAGCAGATTCATAAAAGGTAACAATTCAGCTGAACCCCTTCACCTAAGCGCCAGCCCTACCCGCTCTCACCTGCTCTGCATAGTACAAGTTCATCCCAGGATGGTGATCACAAACTGCATGTCGTCTCAGTTACATTAATGACACAGTTTTACAGAATTTGATGGATAGCAAATGGATAACAGGGAGCTCGTAGCCCAGAACGTTGCCAGTTCTGTTCCTAGGTGGGGCACCGCCATTGCACTTTTGAGCAAAGTACATAACTGGAATTGCCTCATTAAATAACAGTGGCAGTGTTGCATAGTGGTAAGGAGAAGGGCTCGTAACGCAAAGGTTGCCAGTTCAATTCCGCTCTGGGGAACTGCTTGGGAAAAGGTACTTAACCCACAATTGCCTCAGTAAATATCCAGCTGTATAAATGGATAACATGTAAAAACTGTAACCTATGTAAGTCGCTCTGGATAAGAGCGTTTGCTAAATGAAAATAATGTAATGTAAATGGGTCATATGTAAGCTATGGAAAAGGGTGTATGGCATAATGTGAGGGGATCTGGAGAAGACGAAGCCTCTCTGCCCGCCTCAGGTGCCGCCTGGAGGCACAGGATAAGGACTGCCGGCTGCGGGAGCTGCAGAGGAGGCTGCTGAGGCAGCAGCGGGAGCACGAGGAGCTGGTGGAGAGGAACGAGGAGCTGGAGTCCCTGCTGGGGGAGGCCCAGAACCAGGGCAAGGCCGAGCGCGAGCGACACGAGTGCGAGGCAGAGGGGCTGCAGAGAAAGGTACGCCCGCGGGTTAGCCTTAGCCTATAGCTTAGCCTCAGCCCATAGGTAAAGATTAAACTATAGGATAGCCTTAGCCTATAGCTTAGCCTCAGCCCATAGGTAAAGCTTAAACTATAGGTTAGCCTTAGCCTATAGCTTAGCCTCAGCCCATAGGTAAAGATTAAACTATAGGATAGCCTTAGCCTATAGCTTAGCCTCAGCCCATAGGTAAAGATTAAACTATAGGTTAGCCTTAGCCTATAGCTTACCCTTAACCCATAGGTAAAGCTTAAACTATAGGTTAGCCTTAGCCTATAGCTTAGTGTTAGCCCAAAAGTTAGCTAAAAAGTTATCCTTACCTGATAGATCTGCCTTAATCTATAGGATAGCCTGAACCAGTAGCTTAGCTCATAGGTAAGTCTTAAACTATAGGTAATCCTTAGCTTGTACGTTATGCTTATCTTACCCTTGAGCCTGTCTTAACCCATAGATAAAACACCTGGAGGCAGAGCTGACCAAGCTGAGTTCCCAGGAGCCTGCTGTGAAAGGTGGAGATCTTGGAAAAGAGTCAGAGGTGTACCTGCAACAGGTAAGCTGACGTTGCGCAACCATAACCACAGCAGCAAATGGGAAATGGGATTGTCAGTACTGACCCTTCAGACGTTATGACCAGCGCACACTTCAGGCAGCCAGTGACTGGTGCAGTGAACAGTGACGCTGTTGTAGGAATGTTGGATAAGTTATAGAGTTAATGTTTGTGGTGGTGATGGCAGCGACCGCTCCAGCAACAGTGGTCCAGCCTGGTTAACAGCGTTTTTCACCCCCGCCCTCAGTTGCGGAGCAGCAGCCAGGAGAGGGTTGCCCTGTTGGAGGCCCGTCTGACAGAGGAGAAGGAGTGGAGGAAACAACTGGAGGTGGATCTGGCCACTGCCCAGGCAGCTCTGAAGAAGGACAAAGAGGTAAGGTGGGAAACAGTACCACAGGAACTCAAGGAAATATTACACTATGGTGTTCACTTCCAGAATCCAGAGATCGCACAGTGGGGGATTTTGGCAACAGCCCTGCCATCCTGTAGCCCTCTCAGCATCAGAAGTCAAGTGGAGTTGAGCTCAGTCAGTATTTGGATGGGAAGACCTGGCTGCTGTTGTAATCATGTTGGGTGGCCAGTAGAGGGCACTCCTCCCTTTGGACCATTTAAATTCCATGTCTTATTACAGTGATGAGGGTTGGGAGGTTCCGTCCGTAAGATCAGCTGTTAAGTAGCGTTATTGACTCACTGGTCATTAAAGATCCTATGCCACTTACTGAAGTAGGAGTCTCAACCCAGGTGCCCTGGTCAAATTCCCAAAAGGCCTCTCTGTTCAGAAAGTGTAGCTTGAGATGGCAGGTTTTAGAATTGAATTGTTTTCTCTCACATCTGTGTAAGTTTTAACCTGCTTCCAAAAGGAATGTCAAAATTTGTGGTGCTCTTTTCTTTGCCTTCAGGAACTGCAGAGGGATCAGAAGGAGCTGAGGAAAGCACGGGCGGAGCTTCAGAGTCTGCAGATTGAGTGTCAGCAAGGGCGGTCTCTGAACGCAAGTCTCGTCCAACTTAAGGGTGAAAAGGACATTTTGGAAGAAAAGGTGATTTTTTTCCTGAATTTTAACATAAAATTGAAAAAAGGAAAAAAATAGAAAAAAGTGAACATTTACTGTGTAGTGCTGCTGGGTTGTAAATGCAAACAGCAAAAGCAGGGGATTGTGGTTCTAAATTTCATATCCAGTAGAACTTGTTTGCAGTGCACAGAAATGTTGTCCTACTGCCACCTAGGGGAGATAAAATTTGGTGATCAAATGTTGGTGGGCTGTATATGGATCATAGTCCTCCACTTTGAGACGAGCATGTTTTTTGTGAAAGTTGTAGCTTATACTGGGAAAAAGTCCCGTGCTAGTCTTTTCTAGTCTATTCGTTTAGAAGTTTGTTTCATTTGTCGAAGCTGGTCTTGAGAGGTGCCCTGATGGAGGTGTTTTTTGCTGAAGTAATTTAGTAGTTTAGTGTTGAGCAGCACTGGATCTGTGTGGATCATGATATTACTATTGTTATTGCAATGATGAGCGTTGTTTTGTTGTATTCTCATGTTTTTTGTTTTCCGCTGTAGTTTTAGCATTTCTTTAGTGTGTGTATCCTGGGAACACCAGTGGAGATGGAGCAGTCCTCACCTGTGCCCTGTGTCTCGTTGTTGTCTTGTTGTCATCTTATTGGCGTCTCGTTATCGTCTTGTTGTTGTCTCATTGCAGGTGTCTCAGCTGGAGCGTGCTCAGAGCCGGCTGAAGAGCGACCTCGATCTGCAGACCTCAGCGTGCATCCGGGCCCAGGAGGACCTGAGGGAGAGCAAGGGGCAGGTGTCCGAGCTCAGCGCCCAGGTGGGACGACTGCGGTCAGAGGCGTGCAGCTGCGAGAGAGAGCGCGACACTCTGAGGTGAGCTGGAGGCTTTTAGCTTTTAGCTGTCTCTGCAACCCTGACGTCTCATCACTCAGTTTATGCTTCTTCTGTAAATTAATTTCTGCAGACTGCTTAGTTTGTGCTTTATGCAATCGGCTGTTATAGTTTATAATTTCATATGTGTTTAGGAGACGCTTACCCAGCTTTTATTTTTAGCTGTGACTGTGGGAAATGGGAGTGTCCTTCTCTTACTTAATGGGCAGTAAACAGCAATACCTTCCTTTACCACAAGAGAGCGATAAGACCAGCAAAGCAGAGTGGAGCGTTGCCTTGACATTAGAGCTGGGGATCATTCTATTTGATTCAGTCATTTCGGAAAATTCCCATGGTCAAAAAGTGATGGACAATTTTCAATTCATAAGCTGAATTTGAATTCATTCCCTAAACTGACTGAATAGAAATGGAATTGACCCCAACTCTAATGGCCATTTTGGTTTCTGTATAAGTATTTTCCACCTGTACAGCTGGATGTATGCTGAAACAGCTGAGCTGTTTAGAACTGTGAGTGTGACTCTCTACCTGGGATTTGAACTTGCAACCTTCCAATGAAATGTCCAGTTCCCTCTCGCTTGCCATAACTGGCAGAAAACAGCCCCTCACTCTGATGCTGTGTGTGCGTGTGTGTGTGTGTGTGCCCGTGTGCGTTTGTGTGCCCGTGTGTGCGTTTGTGTGCGCATGCGTGCGTTTGTGTGCGTGTGTGTGTCTGTGCGTGTGTGTGTGTGCGTGTGCATGCATGTGTGCGTGCGTCTGTGTGTGTGCGTGCGTGCGTGCGTGCGTGGGTGGGTGTGTGTGTGTGTGTGGGTGTGTGCATGTGTGCGTGTGTGTGTGTGTGTGTGTGTGTGTGTGTGTGTGTGTGGCAGGGCGGAGGTGCTGGAGGAGCGGGGCCGGGCTGCGGAGCTGCAGAGGAGAGTGAAGGAGGGAGCCCAGGAGAGGCAGCAGCTCCAGAGAGAGAAGGAGGCGCTGGAGCTGCAGCTGCAGGGTGTGAGGGAGCAGCTACAGGCCGCCCGGCAGGAGGGACACAGGCCGCCGGCAGAGCCCGGCCCCCACACCAGCCCTGAGCCCGCCGCAGCTGACGGGCCCAGGGAAGAGGGCCTCAGCCAGGTAGGCCTCCCGCCTCTCACACGCTTTACACTTTCACACTGTTCATTCATTCACTGACTTTACAGTGCTTCCTGTAATCCGCATCAGTCATGTTCAGATGAGAACAACCGCTGTTGCTGCAAATCCAGAGATATTTGCAAGGCTTTGACTGGATAAATTTCTCTGATAAAAATGGATGAATATCCACATTATCGTGCTGAAGTTCTGTGTTGTGAAATGCCTCCTGTTGTGATGCAGCCAGCTCCATGATGTGCAGCAAACTATGAAGTACGGGGGATATGATATGAATGATGAATGTTACTTTAATATCTAATTAGATCCTTCAAAAGAGCTTCTTGGCATTTCATTATTCTCTTTGTTCTTTTCCTGAAGCTGTCCAGGCTGTTTTAATACATTCTTTACTCCACATCAGTGCTTGCAATATTGTTAAACACAGCTTGCTTTTATTTTGAATCCCTGTATTTCTTTTGATATGCGTGCGTTGGACACTTAGGATTTAGGGTAGTAAAACACAAAGGTCTGTACACAGATACAGCAGTTCTACTCCTTGCAGTTTGTTTCATGGTGGTTTTACTTTCATTACATCCCAATATAGTTATTTTGCACATTTTGTGCAGTACGCATATTTTCCTATTAACACACTGTAGCTGTATCACGGTTATCTGTGGGGTGATTCTGGTGTTTTGGCGATCAGTGAATTGCTTTGAAGGCAGGTGCATCTGGACCCGAAGCTGTCCGTGTTCTCCCTGATTGAACGTGAGATGTCACTGTGTCCTCTGTCGTCCCCCAAGCTGGCGTCTCTGAAGGTGGAGATGAGCCGGCTGCACTCCACCCTGGAGGAGGAGCGAAGGCTGGCCAGCCAACACCAGCTGGCCCTGCAGGCCCAGATCAACGAGGCCCAGGCGCGGACCAAGGTGGGGGTGCCCGTACGCCTCTGCTCATTCCCAGATCAGTGACACAGAGGAACAGATGTTCCTGCTTGCTGTCTGCCCTCTTTTGCCAAAGCAAACACGGCACATGACGGTGTATGCACACACTGTTTTTCTTTCCTTCCCTTTGTGGTTAAAGGGTTGAGCTGCTACACAAAACTGGTGTGAGTGTCCCAGGTGGCTCGGCTGGCAAGGCATTCGCTTTGAACATGTCGAAAATCAGCCGTGTCATCCACCAATGACTGATCGCACAGCAGCAGCAGAACCAATCGGCTTAGTGCCACCTGTCCTCCAGTGAGCAGCCGCTCCACTGTAATGCACTGTATAACTGGCAGTGCGAATGCTTCCATAGAGCTTCATCAGTCCTGTTGATTGTGATTGTGAAGGTTGCCACAGTGAGACAAGCATAACGTACAGTTGGAGATTCCAAAATAGTCGTTTGCTAAAGGGGGGAAAAGGGGAAAATCCTAAAAAAGAGAACTGATGCAATGTGTGTATAATGGTGTACAAGTTACAGTATACTTTTGTATTCACTCTTTAATAAAGGATGAAACAATGAGTCAGTGGGGCATAACTGGCTAGTTCATCTCGCTCTAGTACTGTTGTTCACTTTATGATGGGCGGGTAAAAAAAAAACCCAGTCAGAGGCCTAATGGCAGTGCCAGTTTAAAAACGAAGCGTTGCGATTGGCTAACCTGTGCCTGGCCTGGTGCAGTCCCAGGATTCTCTGCTGCAGCAGAAGGCGGAGGAGTGTAAGCAGCTACGCCAGGACGTGCAGCGAACGCAGAGCCTGTTCACCTCTGCCGAGAGAGAGCTGCGCTACGAGAGGGAGAAGAGCCTGGACCTGAAGAGGCACAACACCCTGCTGGAGCAGGAGAAGCTGAAGGTACCGGCTGCCAGTCAGACAAAGCAGCCAATCAGGCAAAGCAGCCAATCAGGCAAAGCAGCCAATCAGGCACTCTAATTGTATTTGATTACATTGCTCAGATCTAATCCAAATGCAGCTGACTGGAAAATTACTGTGCTCACTTCTAGTCCAATCAGTCAAAGTAGTCTGAAAAAGCTGTTTTTTTCACTCATGTCTGAAAGGGCACTTAAGGTGATTCTTTATCCAGTGAATATCCAGTGAATTACAATTTAACATTATTTTTTTTAAATGAAGAAGAAGCTAAATGATTTGATTGTGCTGGTAAACTGTCTCCGTCCATGAAATGGTGTTGTCAGTCTTTTTATATGAACTCTAAAACATTGCGACAGGAGTGCAAGTTAATCAGAGAACTACCCATCTGTACTGCAGTTGTCTTTTAGCCTCATCTTATTTCACAAATGAAGAGTGCAGGTCTCTTATGAATGCAGAAGAACTGAACCTCTTTTGACCTGTCACCCCATATGCTTAATGTACCTGCTGAAGAAGCACAGTCAAACTTATTTTAAAAATGTACATCACTAATTTTATTCATAGAGGAGGTCAGTATAAGTGCCGTGCAGATCACATGTGTCCGTGTCCAGTGGAGGGGAAGAAGGATCTGTATGTGAAGTGATGGCACAGTTAGTGACGCCACATGGAAGTGAATGAGTGCGGGTTCCGGTCAGACAGCGTGACTGTGGTCTCTCCCGGTGGCTGTGCCTGACGTGGTGTCGGTGCCGCCCGCAGGTGAGCGCGGAGCTGAAGCAGGCCCAGGCCAGGGTGGGGCAGCTGGAGCAGAGCGGGGCGGGGCAGCGGGTGGAGCTGGAGCGGCTACAGCAGAGGGCCAGGGAGCTGGAGCTGGAGCTGGCCCGGAGCAGCCAGAGCCGGCAGGCCTCCAGCAGCCTGCAGGAGGAGCTGAGCACCGAGCGGGCGCGCCTCATCGCTGCCGATAAGAAGGTCAGACCAGAGTCAAACCAGCGAGACGGCAAGACAGCCGCACAGTCAAACCAGCCAGACAGTCAAACCAGCCAGACAACAAATCAGCCAATCAGTCCAAGCTATCAGTCCATCAATCGGTACTTGTTTGAGGCCAATTTTTTACAAATGCACAAAATACAAAACCAAGTGAAATGTGGAATCGAAACTGTGGAATCGAAAGTATGGCTACAGGTGAAGGAGGTCCTATCCAACAGAGACTAGGGGAGGGATATGACAGACAGATGGAAAGTCAGCTCTGTCTGGCTGGGCTGCAGTACAAGGTTATGATATGCAGAGGGTAATATGGATGTAAAAACTGCAGCTTCACCAAGTTCAGGTCCTAGAGGCCGTTGAGATAGACATAAGGATGCATTTAGAGGTGTCCCCTGTGTCCCCACTGCTGTTCCTCCCTCCAGGTGCTGGAGCTCCAGCAGCAGCTGAAGAGCACACTGCACCAGCTGCGTCTGGAGGAGGCTCGCTCCGGAGAGACCAGCAAGCTGGAGAAGGACACCAAGGACATGTCAGATAACCTGTCTGTTCTGCGGGCCAAGCTGCAGGAGGACCAGCTCCACAGGTGACCCCCAACACCCCACCCTTTTTTTCCTCCCCCCTCACAGCACCTGTTCTCAGTGGCTGCCACGCCCAGTACTCTGCAGGTGGCCTGTTCTCACCTACCCTCTCCCTCGTGTCCCGGGCAGGAAGCTTCTGGAACAGAGAGAGGAGGAGCTGCAGCAGCAGGTTCGGTCCCTGCGGGCGAAAGAGGCCACCCTGAACCGCACCAACTCCGAGCTCAGCCACCGTCTGCAGGAGCTGGAGACCCGGCTGGGGGTGCTGGAGGGAGAGTGCAGCAAGGCCAAAGAGGAGGTCAGTACAGCGGCCTCTAACTCCGCTGCTGGACCCCTTCACTGGTGCACTGTGGGATCTGTCAGAGTCTGAGGCAAGGGGGTGGCAGAGTCATCAAGGGTACTCAGGAATGGCCGTTCTCCCTTGTGTTAGCTGCATACAGAGGGAAGCTCCTAGTGATAGTGTTCGATCTTATCTCTCTAGGTGAGTCTAAAGTCACCGTGCCATGCACATCGAGAACCAGGGAACTCTACCAGAGCAATACCTGGTGTGAACAGAGGGCATCTTACATGCAGTATAATGACTTTTTAACGTGTCAGTAAGGGCAAGTCCTGTGATTTTGTCAGGGGGTGGCAGGGATATCAAGGTTTCCCAGAAATTGCCAATTCCTCCTGGCCTGGGTTGTGTATACGGAGGAAGTCTTATCAGTGTGCTTCTCTGGGTGAGTCTAAATTCACCCTGACCAGGGAAGTCTCATGAGAGCACTAAGTGTTCTGAAGTTTTTGTGTAATTGATGACCAGAATTCACAGGAGGAAGGCAGGAGCTAACAGAGCAGACGTCACGTTTCTTTGCTGTGTAAAGGCTATTTAACGTGTCAGTAAGGGCCAGTCCTGTAATTCTGTCAGGAAAACTGAGTGGTGCAGATTGAAATGTGTCTATCCGTGTTTCCCGGTCTGTAGTTAATCTGAATGGTGGGCTCCATACAGTGGACTCAGAGGCCATGACTGGCCCAGGGGCTGCGCTTTATTGCTGCACCAACCCCTGCTTTGCACTTGCTTTTGTAAAGTTTTTAACGAGTGGCCGGTGTGTGCTCAGGCACTGCAGTGACGAATGCGGCCTCTGTGTTTTCTGCAGCAGCAGCAGAACTGGAGGACCATCCGCTCCCTGCAGGAGCAGCTGGACTCTGGCCAGCAGGAGTCCGAGAGGCTGCAGGAGGAGCTGCAGCAGGTCATGCAGCAGCTGGACACCCACATCAGGCAAGCACCCGCGCTCGCACGAGCCGAGGCTCCGCCCACACACCGAGGCTCCGCCCATGTCAGGCCCAAGTCAGGGTCAAAGGTCACAGCTCTCCTTTCCCTGCGCTCCCACAGGAAGTACAACGAGAAGCAGGCCCACCACAAGATCAAGCTGCGCAAAGCCAAGCAGATCTTCCTGAAGGAGACCGCACAGCGCGATGGAAGGATCCAGAAGCTGGAGAACGACCTGGCTCTTGCCAGCAGCCTGTCGGAGAGGGTGAGGTGCTGTGGTGCCGGTGGGATGGCCGGGTAGCATACTGATGAGGAGTAATGTAATGTAAGAAATGTAATGTTTCTTACTCCCTCCAGCTAGGATTTTCCTGTAAAGCTGTGTCATTAGAGCTAGCTGTCGGCATGCAGCGTATCTGTCAGTGCGGCGGTGTAGCATAGTGGTTAAGGAGCAGGGCTTGTAACCAAAAGGTTGCTGTTTTGATTCCATTCTGGGACACTGCTGTTGTACCCTTGGACAAGGTACTTAACCCAGAATTGTCCAGCTGTATATGGATAACAAGTAAAAACTGTAACCTATGTAAGTCGCTCTGGATAAGAGCATCTGCTAAAATGCCGGTAATGTAATATAATCTGTCGTAACCCGGTAGAGGCTCTTTCTTTGCGCCGTGTGCAGGAGCGGGACTGGATAGGGAGGGTGACGGAGGAGAATGAGAAGCTGCTGCAGGAGCAGCGCGAGCTGCTGAAGAGGCTGAACGAGGCGGAGGAGATGGGGAGCAGCAGCCTGAACACGGCCTGCAGCGTTCAGCACAGGTACTGAGCACACCCGCCTAACCCTAACCCTAACCCTGAACACAGCCTACACCCACCTAACCCTAACCCTGAACACAGCCTACACCTGCCTAACCCCCTAACCCTAACCCTGAACACGGCCTGCAGCGTTCAGCACAGGTACTGAGCAAACCCGCCTAACCCTAACCTTAACCCTGAACACGGCCTACACCTGCCTAACCCTAACCCTGAACACGGCCTACACCCACCTAACCCTAACCCTAACCCTGAACACAGCCTACACCGTTCAGCACAGGTACCACCTGCATCTCACTGCGGTCCACCGCAGACAGCACAAAACTGACAGCTGCAGTCCTTCACCCACACACGCGCAGCTGTGCTTTCTCCAGCGTTAAGCCAAAAGCAGTCATTAAAGGCAGGCAGATAACACCTGAACATTAAGCAGACTACAAGCACCAGGCCAGTCAAAGAGCTTGCAGCTAGCTTGTACCTTGTCTGGTCAACTATTGAAACTTGCTTGCTTTTTGCTTGTGTTGTACTCTGCCTCACTTGTAAGTCACTCTGGATATAAGCATCTGCCAAATGAATAAATGTAAAATGTAAATGTTCTGAATCTTAAAGTGGGGTACACAGCAGGGGATCAAAAGAATGGTCACAGTGTTGACTGTTGGATTTGTAACAATCCAGATTTAAATCACTGCAGGTTTATTTTACTTCATTGCTGAAATTTTCAGTGGGTAAATGTTTGTACTTCCTGAATGTTCTTCTCCAGGGTGAAATTTCTGGAGGAGGAGAACCGGTATCTGGAAGACAGGATGTTGCAGCTGGCTAATCAAGTGGGAGCCCTGGAGCGCGCTCTGAGGAAGGTCCAGTCTGTCTGCAATGTCGAGGTGTGTGCTGGAAGCTCAGTCTTGTGTATCTTCAGGACAAGAGGGCTGGATAAACTTTGTTCTGCAGGGTTGCCCAAGATTTATTGATTGAGGGGCAGTTTGTTTGATGTGGCAGACAGCAGAATAAAACTTTCCACACTGGCATGGTATTTCTGTAAATAAATTATAAATTACATAATTTTGATGATAATTCATATTTATACTAATCTTGAAAGTATTCAATTGGTAAAAATGCTATGTACTATACTTGGAAATTACTGCTGATAATACAGTTTGGATGAAAATGCCTTATTTTGCCAATATGGATCAAAATTTTACTCCTCAGTCTGTGGCAGGTTGGGTAAGTTGTGGTTTGCCAGCAGTAAGTAAATAAATATTAATACGTAAATAACTATTAATCACTGCTCCACCTTAATAGTAGATGTGTGTTCGTCCAGTGGAGAAAATAAGTGCTAATACATTGCCTCAAGAAAATGACCAAACAGAAACCACAGGCGTTCTAATGCACTCAGGTTTTCAGCTCCTGTGTTTCCATCCTCCATTTGGGAGGTTCCAGTTTGTAACAGGCGGTTCTGATGCTGTCTGCATGCCTAACGTGACTGTACATGTTCTGTTGTAGCCCACGCTCCTTTAAGAATGTTCATGACGAGGTGGCAAATGGGAGCATTTGTACCTTAGACCAGCGTTTCTCAACCCTCTCCTGGAGGACCCCTTGTCCTGCATGTTTTAGATCCCTCCCTGCTCCAACACAGCTGATTTAAATGATCAGTTTGTTATTAAGCAGCTTCAGGAGTTCATAACGAGTTGATCATTTGAATCAGCTGTGTTGGAGCAGAGAGAGATCTAAAACAGTGTTTCTCAACCCTGCTCCTCACGGCACCCTGTCCTGCATATCTTCTATCTATCCTTGCTCTACCTACCTGACTGAACTCATCCGTGGCACATTTTATTAGCTGAGCACACCTGATTTAATCAAGCAGCAAGGATAGCTAGAAGCTATGCAGGACAGGGTGCCGCGAGGAGCAGGGTTGAGAAACACTGATCTAAAACATGCAGGACAAGGGGTCCTCCAGGAGAGGGTTGGGAAACACTGCCTTAAACAACGGCAGAGATTGGATTATTAATGTGGCATGCAACAGGCTGACTGAATCTGTGGAGAATCACCGCAGGCATTAGCGCTAATTGAAATGTGCTCGTATCACAGTAGCTTGTGCAGCTTTGGCAGATTGCAGGTCCTCTTACTGTGCCATGCACATGTGTTAGCCTCTGGCTAACACTGTATCTTTGACTGAGAAAACGTGTCTATACATTTACATTTATGTCATTTAAATGGCATAAGATGCTCTTCTCTGGAGTGACTTACACTGTGCTTCTCTACGAATGTTCACATTTTATAAACATTACTGATTACATCACTGTTTATTTATTAATTAGATCATGTGGTCATGAACATGTATTCGCATTGAGAACTGTATAGATCTAGGGCTAGTCCATGAAACTTGTAGTCACCCACGATGACCAGATGTTCAGCGTTAGTTAGTTATCCTGTTCTCTAAGGGCGTATTAATAAATAATAAGCTCAAATAATGAGCTTATCTCATTGTTTGCTTGGTTGGCAGACACTCCTGTTTGCTTTGACTCGCATTGCATATTTGCTTTGAGAATATTCCTTTGAATAGCTGAGTATTCACTGCAGCCATATGAACACCCTACTCAAAGGGAGAGGTGGCAGTGACCCACCTGCAAGTTGAACCCGCAGCCTTTTGGACCACACTGCCAATAGTGATTTGGCATCACTTCATAAAGTATTTTAACCTATTTTTTAATGTGTAATAAGTGTGGATATTATGAAAAACACTGGTTTGGATGAACTTTCCATTTCATTTCACCTGACATTTCATTATCTTGGAATGTGAAATGGTGGAGACCACCACGCAGTTATCCCTGGTGTCAGCCCAAGGTCAGAAAACAAATGCAGTGATGCAGTACAGTGTGAAGGTAACATAGCTGAGTATGTTATTCATGCTTTTAAAAGGGGATGGATGGGCTTTCTTTGTGGTGTGTATAAAATTTCCCTTGACCTTCTTCTGTTCTGTTCTTAAGGATCTTAAGAACATATTTCCCTCTGAAAGTCTTCTTAACGACAGCCTTCTGCAAACTTCAAATGCAAGGTAAGAATTATTTTCTCTTAACTTCAGTCCTTGAAATGGGTGTTAGTGCAATAAAGTATATACATTTATTCAATAAGGTGTAAGTATCAGTGATACATTTAAAAATTTCAAATATATTTTGTTTTACAGCAAGTGTTCATGAAAAACATAGTATGATAGCTCCATCATTCATTATCAGTGACTCTCATTTGAACCAATGTTTTCCCGTGGTTAGTCGAATTGTTTGATGGGGTCGTAAAGTCAGGGATCGACAGCATGTGATAGCTCCACCCATTATGGGATTCAAGAAGCCTCTCTTTTCTATCACTACCACAAGCCCGCAAGAGGCTGATGTGTTTTTCATTAGGTTACAAAGTAAGAATCATCGTAAGTCAGTGCGTAATTTTGCTGTCTGTTATTGTTGTCTTCTTAAATATGTCCCCCGTTTCCCCCGCAGTCTGACGTCTGGTGTGTGTGACGCACTGGGAATTTTAGACGCCATCCGCCGGGTGAAAGCGGGCAGCCAAACAGAGGGCACCAAGTCTTCCTCCCCCGCGCCTCTGTCGCAGCCCTCCGAAATCGGCTACCTGAACGTGACGTCCCCCGTGGCGCCGGCGGGGCCCCAGCGAGACCCTGAGGAGAGCGTCAGTTTGGGCAGTGACGAGGTCTGAGGGACTCTGCTGTGTCTCCCCTTCCTTCCGCACGACGCTGTGCTGTTTGCCTGCTCCATCCCCAGCTGTGGCAGTGCCACCTTTTCCTCACTGCCACAGTCAGCTTGGTGTCGTTTTTGTCCTGTCCTTTGCCAATTTGTGCCCCATCGGGGTAGGAATCCGTCAGTGGCCTCACAGACGCCGCCCCTCCCCGGATGACGTGGTGGGGGTGTCGCAGCGGAACCTTTGTCAGGGAGCCCTGCTTCTGAGACCGGTACCAGGAGGATCAGGGTCAGGCTGCCTCGGGAGGGCTCACGCTGGTCCTTACTCAGGAGACCCCAGCCGCAGCCCAGACGAGCATTGCGTAACGTGTTTTTTTTTTTTTTTTTTTTAAAAAGAAACGAGGTGGAAGAAAAACAACGCTGTCTTGCTCTGCTCAGGGTGTGTGTTCTTTCTGTGGCCATGTGCTGCTGGGGTCTGTGTAAGACATTAGAGTGGTGGAATGCCACTTACAGCTTGTGCCCATTCTATTTGTGACCTTCACTCTGGTCTCTCTGCTAATCTGGTTGGAGGGTTCCCATTGTACTTATGTCAATTTTTTTTATTACTAATAAGTCAATTGTCCAAATGTAAAAAAAAAGTAATAATATGGAACTCCTTTTGTTACAGCAAGGTAAATGCAACCATTGTTCTTGCTGACTCACTAGCCTGATACGAACAAACTGTCTAGTCTGCTGGCAAGCCTACTACCAAGGCTCTGATGACTGGTATTCACTGCCTAATAGTTTCCGCTAGTGTGTTTTTGCTTGTAATATTTTGAAAATTCATTTGAAAATTCATCACTGAATGTTTCATGGAAATTCAACCATTGCAGCAATAAGAATAAGAGAACTTGGAATTTGTCCTTAAAATGTTAGTGAAAAGTCATGGACAGCTTTCAGCTCATTTGAGTGTGTTCGGAAAGTGGGAAAGACCCATTGGAGATGTGCGGTCAGACATGCACAGTAAATACCCAGAATGCTACAGGCCCCAAATAATCAAAGAGCCCTCTTCTAGTGTTTGGTATTCATCGTGAACTGTAAAAGCCAAAGCAAACAAGTACTAAGCCTTATGGAGGTGCAGAAGTGACATGTTTAGGGAGTGACACTTTTACCTCTGCGTATAGGTGTGTGTGTGTGTGTGTGTGTGTGTGTGTGTGTGTGCGCGCGTGTGTGTGTGTGCTCGCGCGCGCGCGCATGCGTACGTGTGTGTGTGTGTGTGTGTGTGTGTGTGTGTGTGTGTTTGTTTAAAAACAAGAATGGGAACTTCTGGTGGCAATAAACTTGTGTCGTTTCCACTGACATAAATGCTTTGCAACTCAGTTTGTAGCACCGACAATCCCTGTGGTACAAAGCAAGTGTACGAAACCGGCTGAAGCACTTTTATGAGACGAGGCCTGGAATTAAACTGACTTTGACCCACCTACTTACCAGTTATTATTAAGCTGGTACTATTAGCACTTAATGTACTTTGTCATGGGCAAGAACACTAAATGTAAGCCTCTGTTTTTGTTAGTTTTGTATGTTTATATTAGCATGTTTGACAAAGTGTTGATTTATCTGGCCCGAGATACATCTACTGCAAGTTTACAAATGTAATAGCAAATGGAATATATATTGTCAAATCATTGGGCTTGCGCAAACAGTATCAATGGAAAAATGTTTAATTTTTTTATTTGAGGACAATGCATTTTAATCAAGGAACCTCAGAGAGGTCAGTTTTAAAGAGTGATGTGTTGAACCACTGCTAGTTTTTTGAACAAGTAGGATTAATATGTGAGATATTAACCCAAATCAGTTTACTGGGTGTGATGTGGAAATGTTGTAGCCCATTTGCACAGCCAAATTATTTCTGAGAAGAATTCAGGAAGAAGCATCTCAACAAGCGTCTCCTGACAGCAGAAAGCTGCCATTCCTAAGGATTTGGCACAGTGAGACATTGCATTCTGAGAAATGAAATGCGGTGTTTGGAATTGTTAAATTGTTTCCATGTGATCTGGAGAAAAGTAATTACTGGTGGAAACACAAGCAATAAGTATGGAGCTCCAAAGAACATGTGTAACTGTAAAAAGGAACACTGAATATGGCTGTGCTTCGGAGACACTGGGTTCCAGTTTTTTCCAAGGCCTTTTGGCAGACATAATCATTTTAATACTCTAGACCGTTTAGTTTTTCTTTGAAAGTAAATGCGTATTTTTTTAAGCGGCGTGGCTTTCACATGGTATGAGTATCTTATGCCACATGTTCTTTTCTGTGACGATGTACTGCCTGCGGTGTGTTTCTCATTGTCATGCTTGGAACAGGATCAGTTTTTTAAAATCCTGTCTTGATCTTAACAGTTTCAGATCTGAGGTCAATCATGTTTTTTTTTTTTTTTTTAAATCAGAGTGAATGAATATTTTGCTGAGTTTGAGAAATGGGGTGTTTTGAATTTTTCAGCTTTAAACAAGTGGCAAACAACAGTGGAACAATGTAGCATTAAACTCATTCATTGGCCTTCTAAGGGTACTTTAAGAAGACACTCTGGCAAGATTTAATGTACAGATATTTTGTATGTTGTGGCTTATCATTTCTAACCACTATTGCTTTGTCTTACCTGATTGCATATTCTAGCTATGTGCCTGTGTCAGGCCATAACAAAGGGACCATGGTGATCAAGAAGGAGGCGGCAGAGGTGCCCGTTTGTTAAAGGTATACTGTGCAGTTTTTAGGGCATATGTTGTAGGGTGTAGCATCTACCCAAGATACAGAAACTGGGTAATGTGGCTGGTTAACTGGCAAAGTTTCCCCCTTTTAAGATCCCATCCAGTTCTGGTTGCATCTCTCCCCCGTTGGTTTGGTTATAGTGTCATATCCATTCATAATTGCAGTACAGCGTCTTCTGATTTTCAGGTTTTGATAGTATACTTTTTTTCTGATGACCCCTACTTCGTATCTGTGGCTTAATCAAAATGTTGGCAAAACAGTTGCATAGTATACCTTTAACTCCTTCCCCCTAATGTGACATAGAGCAGTGCTCTTCTTTAATACAAGTGGGGATTTTAAAAATGTAAAATATCCAAGAAACATCACTTTCACTGTCCATTTTGTCTGAATTGTGTCTGTAATGCAGAGCTTCTAAATAAAAGGTAAATGGTATTAAGGTAACACTACACTCATGCTTACTTTGTTCCAGTTTGATATAAAGGGACCTGAAGGTATGAAAAACCTGTGACTTTTAATGCAACTGTATTAATGCATTTGTACATTTTTCATTATTTTGTGTTGAAAGTGTAAAAACATATTTTCATAATTAAATACCCAACATCAAATTGTGTCATCTGTTTATTTGGGGTTATGGTGTGAAATTTACATACCAGTGCATGACATCTCCATATTTAAATGCCACTAATACACAAACATTTCACAGTGGGAATCACTGAATAAATAAACATTCTCAAAGGAGTACAAGTTACAAATACAATTGACTTTGTTAATGCAGCACTTTATACGAATGCTTGCCTTATATGGTGTATTTTTGTTCAAGTTTGTTCGTTACCTTTCAGATGTTTGTAGTGAGAGGAACCTTGCCAAATCAGACAATGAAATGCTGCCGTTTTGTTTTGAGCACTTCTGTGTAATTGTCACACAAATCGAAGCAATTTTTGCTCTTAATGGTGTTGCAGTGAACTAACAACATTCACAAGACGTTGCCAAAAGAAAGAATATTACATTTTACACTCAAGACAAATGTAAACAACTGGTATATTTGCATTCAAACACGACTCTTTAAATAAGTGCAGTGTCCGGGGTTCCTGACTGGCTCCTGCTGAAGCGCTTGTTCTGAGTGCAGGCTTAGCTCTACAGCCCCAGTTTGATCCCAGCAAATGACCCGAAACCCACAGTGGCGGAGCAGCTCCTGGTCACGGTCGGCAGATGATACAGCTGGACGTGGAAGAAACCGTACCAAAGGGCAATATATAGATATTATTTACAAAGGCAACTTATCTAACGCATAAATACAAGGCACCATTAAACTGCTCTTCAGGGATCTTAAAGGATCCTTCCTATGCTGTAGCTGCAGTCACTATAGATCTCGCTTGGCAGCTATTTTGCACCAGAACACACCAGTTGTGACAGAGGTCATAGTATTAAGACAGTCTGAGGAAGGGGCTGGAGAATGTAGCCAAATCCAGTCCAAGCCTCACCAAACAAGCCAGGTAAAGTTCAGGTACAAAGATGAAGGAAATTTTAGATTTGCAACATAAAGCTGATCAAATTTGAATTATATTATTCATTAGCAATATTGACACGGTCACAGTCCTTAGACTGAGTTAACAATATAGGACAGAGGACTTGCTTTGAAGAAAGAGCTGCAGAGGTACATACTTATTTATAAAATGTAAATTCCCCCTAAAGACAGCTAGAACATTGTTTTTTTCTTTTGGTTTCTACATCGAACCATCATTTCAAGCTGAGTTAACAACTACTTCGGTAAATCATAATAATAGCAATTAACACTTTATAAGAAAATAAATGAGTATTCTGTTCGACACATGAGGTATGTTTTAACAATATACAGCATTTTAGTAAATGTCATACATTTGCATATTCTTCTTTGTTGATTGTGCAACGCTGCCACCACAGCCGATGTTCTGAGAACATCAACAGCTGAGTTTCAATTCGAATTCCCTGTGCAGTTTCAGAAACGCTTCGATTGTTCAGAATCCCTTTTAACATCGTGAAGCAATCCACACTTCACTTCCTGACAGAACAGACCTCTGGTGATCCTTGCGCATGCTTGCACTTGCGTGTCATCAGACAGTCGAGTCACTCCATGCCATGACAAAAATAAACAAAACGCTGGGGCCTCAGCCAGAGGCAGAGAGCTGGATGTTTATCTCTCTGGTCCATGGCTGTAACTCGTCCTGACCGGCCACGCATGCAGCAGATCTCAGATCCAGTCCAAGGCAGCATTTGGTTCCTGAGGCCACTCACAGTAGCAGAACATAAAGGAGGAACTCTGACCAGGATGGAGCAATCCCCGCCCTGAAAGCAAAAAGTTCAGTTGCAAATACTCCTACATTTCCAGCTCTTTCTGTAGCACCCCTACAACTGATCCTTTCATCTTCCAAATCCATTCTTTTCTTCAAGTTTTACCAAAGTCTTTTTTTGTGTTTTCCTTTGGCAGAAAACATTGATGTTTCCACTCTTTTTTACCAAGTTCACCAGTTATAGTTAAAATGGTCCCAGCACAACCAAGTAGTGGCACGACATTACTGAGTGTGTAGGCTTGTTTTACTTCCTCATGGTTTCCCTTCGCTAGATGGAAAAAAGGCTATTAACGGAACACTGGCAATGCAGTGAGGTTATGGGAGAGTGGAAACCGAAATTTAACAAGAAGGGCAATGGATACATGCCATTACTTACACTGGGACCACATTCTTCTGCAACAGAACAAAACAGACCCAGTATGAAATGCTTCTTAGACTACTGCCACACATTTCAGTCAATCCACAGACAACTTTATATTAAATGAAAAAAGGACACAAGTACATATGTTTTATACACTGCTGGCAGTGAAGGAAATGCTAAGGCTTCAATTATCACATTCCACTTCCACACTGCAACAAAACTGAGAATGTTTTTGGAAGCTTTCCCTGAGCTAAAAAAGCTTCTGGCAGACTACACCGATGAGAAAGCTTCTAGTTATAGCTAGCTCTATTCTCTTTATCTGATTTTTTACATCCTAGGGAACCTTTTTCAGCTTCAGAGGTTGCATCCAGATAGTTTTTTTTTTTGTACAAAGTTCAGTTTGTGACTATATTTGACTTATATGGTACCCCAGTGGCTGCATATGCGTACAATGTTTTGAGTGTATGCTGCTAACTGACAAACAAACAAAAAATATTTTTCAAAAAAGTTCAGACCCATCTGCAAAAACATGACTCAGAATCCAATGAATGAAAAATGTCTAATGTGCATGTATGCATTTTCTCCTACAATGAGTAGACAAATCAGCTTCCTTGGTTTCTTTGTATCCCACACATATTCTCCCGCCCCGTTAGCCCTATGTCCTCAGCATGTCGTAGTGCTTTTCCGCCCAGAGCAGTCGATGGACGCGAACCTCTCGCCTGTACCCAACCTCAGTGGACCAGCAGTACTCTGGGGACAGCACCTTGCTGGGTTTGTGCCGATAGAGGTACTTGTTGAGGTGACTTTCATCGTGCCAGAGGGCCTCGACCTGGTTCTCCTTGTCCGTCATGATCCCCCGGTAGCAGCTCTCGGTCATGTTCTTCACGCTCTGCCACGTGCCCCCGAAGACGGCGGCGTGGTAGTAGAAGTCCCCGGTCTCCATGCAGGCCGTGGAGTTGGGGTTGCGGTCGTAGGTGAACTCCGCCACGGGGCTGAGGTAGAAGAAGGCGTGCAGCAGGGCCACGGACTCCCCGAGAGCCTCCGAGCCGAACCGCGCCGCGAACACCTGGTCCACGTCCAGACAGAAGACGTAGCGGTGGCGGAGCCGGATGCGCGACTGGATGGCGTCTGCGATGGTCCTCATGCGCATCATGGAGATGTCCTGCCAGCGCTCCTGCCGCTGCACCCGCACGATCTCCAGCGCCCGCCCCGCGCCCAGCCCCACCGCCGGCACGCTCTCGGGGGCGTCCGTGAACACGTAGTACGTCACCGGCAGTCCCACCATGAAGTGCTGCTCGGCCGAGGTCAGGAAATCCTTAAGGTACATTTCGAGGTATCTGTGAAGAGCAAATGGAAACACTAACTTACAATTTAGCACAACATTAACTCAGACTGTAAGGCGGAGAATCAGGTGTCAGAGAAAGACTCACAGAGTCACCAGGTTTTCCATGCATGTTTGAGACAAGACAGCCCGCTTCATAATAATGAAAAAAAACACTGTTAAAGTCTTGATTTTATATGTTCAAAGGACAAGGAGAATTCTCAGGAGACAGTGGCTCTTCAGATCTCCCTGCTTTCAAATGAAACAGAGGCTCCTTCCTTGGCAAAGGAGACCCTTCCCTTTCTTGGTCAAGCGTGTGTATGTGAGCTGTGGTGTTGCCAGTTACCGGCCTATATTAGGAAGCAATTAGTCGTACCGGTCACGACCTGCCTTGGCTCAAACTGCACGGCCACAATTTCCAGTTGCAGAGCAAGGCGAAGCCGCTGCCAAGACTACCAGAGAGGGAGGCACTACTGAAAGCAAAATGAGCTACACACAGGATGCCGACTCCAGCGTCCACTACGCTGATCTCGAGGAAACTATGGCAGTGATCTGTTGTGGTCTGGATCATCTGAGACTTAGGAGTGTTGTACACATGGCAATATGTTTTTCAAATAAAACCTTTTTTTTGGCAATTTAACCCTGGAGTGCATTTTACAAGCATCTCTTTTTTAACTCTGTCCCCATTTTTAGAAGAAACTTTATAAAGTTACTTCCTCCCTCTTAAACTCATATACACATTTATCCATAGACAATGGAGATAATTTATTTGACTTATTCTTCTTTAGATTGTGGGGGTGTGTGCTGCAGTTGAGACTAAATCTTTTGAATTCACTACATTTCTCATTTACAATGCTGCGACTAAAAGGCTGTTCCCACCAATACTAAAACACTCTTATTAAAGTTAACCCTCCTAAAACTGAAAGCCATAATGTTAGGAGATGTGGCTCTGAGCTGCAAAAACAACACTGAGGTCACTTGACAACAATGGCTCCTCTACCCCGCTTCTGCAAATTCCATTCTAAACTAGAAGTGGAAGTTGAAGTATTAAAATCAGTTGGAGTAATTTACATCATCCAACAGCTCTTGATCAAGTTTTCAGAAGACATCTTTCCAGTTACTGGTGGGATAGTTAGTCAGTAATCGTTTATACTTCCCCTTCTGTCCTGGCTTTTTTCATGTGAAACTAGTGATAGTTGATGCAAGATCTTTGTCACCAATGCCATACTCCAATGATCAAAGAAGGCCTTTCTCTTTTTCCCACCAGTATATTAATCCAAATACAGACGATCACTAATCACAGCTTCCTACATGTTAACACATGAGTACTATTTATTCCCCTCCTTTGTTTCATATGTGGTTTCTGAGCAAGTCATGCCAGTTCCAGTAATTCTGATGATGTCATAGCCTTCTTCTTTCAGAAAAGCCTGACTAGACATGCGTTTCACTTACATTTTTAGCATTTACACAAAGCCATTTCAGAGATTTACCAAAATATTGTAATAATAGATACTTTTTAAGATGTGCAGCTGATGAAACATATGATACTAAGAAAAAGATAAAATATTGTAGTATCAAAAGTTCCCTGTATGTGAGAATGACTAATTGTTTCATGGCCCTGAGAACTTGCCAAAAAATCAAATTAGTGTGACTTAGATTAAAAAAACTAGCTATAATGGAATATACTTTTTCCAAACTGGCAAACATAAATACTGTAAATGATCCATTCCACATTACTAAGAGCTAACATAACAAATATTAAAAGGTTTACAATCTCTTTTGAGGGGTATGGAGCTGTTGTAGGAACCCTGCAAGTGTTACTGTGCAACACTGATATGACATAAAAACATCTGAAAAGCTGGTTCACTGGCTAGCAAATATAGCAGACCCATTTAGATAAAGTTAGAAATGTTAGTATAGCAATAGTGTCATTAGCTAGGTAATACTTTCATTGGCTGTTTCATGTAATCAATGCATGTTGTTAACTTTGGTGTCTCTTATTCCTTCCTAAGTAGCTAACCTTAAGTTCAGCTAATTATTGTTCCATTTAATAAAAGCCATACTGCACTCAAAGCCATTTTATATGATGAATATCGACACTGCATGCAAAACAAAAAAGTAATGACTACACAATGATATTTCGTACTGACAGATGAAATGCGTCAAGATTAACACTAACCTCCCAATGGCGAATACAGTAAGTGCCACAGAGGTTCCCGTTTTTTTGTGATATTCGTCATAGACATGTGGGTCGAACATCCCTTCCCACATAATAGGTGCCCCCCAGGACGTGCATGTCTTAACATCAGTCCTGGACCTGGGAGGAGAGAGGAAAGGTGATGTACAACAAGCTATTACACAGTGCCATTCTGTCTCTTTGTTGCTCAATTACCAGACAGGTGTAGAGGTGTGTGTGTGTGTGTGTGTGTGTGTGTGTGTGTGTGTGTGTGTGTGTGTGTGTATGTAGGTGTCTGTGTGTGTTTTGTGGAGGGTGCTGGTGCTGCCTAAAAATGCTAGCACTACCTGACTGCTCACTGGACACTAGCAAAGAAGGCGAAGGCAACAGACTAAAGCCTGATAAATGGCACAAGCTTCAGACTGTCTTTTGATTATAAACACATTGGAAAATGCATGTGAAGCAAGCAAATGACCATAACTGAAGGGAATCCAAAATACTAATATCATTACATGATTACTTATGTCCATGTAATTATTGGAACATATTCAGTGCACTAGAACTACAACACATGATAACTCATACAGAGAACTTCTTCAAACTGGCAGGATGTGGGCATCAACTCATGTCACTGAGGTTTACTTACTGGAGTGTATAATCTGAGAAATGAGACTGGTGGGCTCTCATTCTTATCTTGCAACTCAGTGAGGTAGAACATGAGATAACTGCACCAAACCAAGGCCTCTCATTCCTAGCATGGGGACCATTAGCAGGCTAGTAGCATGAATAAGTTAAGACTTAAACATTGATTGGATTAAATTACGGTACAATCGAGCTCATTCAGACTTACAGTCACCCTGTAGTAAACACAATTAGCGCAAAGCAAAAGCAGGAGAGCTGCGCATTACTGTGGAGTACCACAGAGACACACCCTGTATGTAAACTACGGTATTCTTTCACCATTACGCCTCATGAACACAGAGCTCGAGTGACTCACCACAGGTCTAGGGAGTTATCTATATGGTTCCCAGGTCTCAGCCTCGTATTGGATGATAGAAGACATTTTTCCACAGGATGCCCAGAAAACCTGAAAATAAAGCCAGATGCAGACAGTCTTGTCACTTGAACAGACACACCACACACTGCAGCTCACATCCTGCCGCATAGACATGTGGGTCGAACATCCCTTCCCACGTAATAGGTGCCCCCCAGGACGTGCATGTCTTACCATCAGTCCTGGACCTGGGAGGAGAGAGGAAAGGTGATGTACAACAAGCTATTACACAGTGCCATTCTGTCTCTTTGTTGCTCAATTACCAGACAGGTGTAGGTGCAGGTGTGTGTAGGTGTGTGTGTGTGTGTGTGTGTGTATGTAGGTGTCTGTGTGTGTTTTGTGGAGGGTGCTGGTGCTGCCTAAAAATGCTAGCACTACCTGACTGCTCACTGGACACTAGCAAAGAAATCAGGTGAAGGCAACAGACTAAAGCCTGATAAATGGCACAGGCTTCAGACTGTCTTTTGATTATAAACACGTTGGAAAATGCATGTGATGCAAGCAAATGACCATAGCTGAAGGGAATCCAAAATACTAATAGCGTTACACGATTACTTATGTCCATGTTATTATTGCAACATATTCAGTGCACTTCAGGTTTACTTACTGGAGTGTATAATCTGAGAAATGAGACTGGTGGGCCATTAGCAGGCTAGTAGCAGGAATAATTTAACACTTAAACATTGATTGGATTAAATTACAGTACAATGAGCTCATTCAGACTTACAGTCACCCTGTAGTAAACACAATTAGCGCAAAGCAAAAGCAGGAGAGCTGCGCATTACTGTGGAGTACCACAGAGACACACCCTGTATGTAAACTTAGGTATTCTTTCACCATTACACCTCATGAACACAGAGCTCGAGTGACTCACCACAGGTCTAGGGAGTTATATATATGGTTCCCAGGTATCAGTCTCATATTGGATGATAGAAGACATTTTTCCACAGGATGCCCAGAAAACCTGAAAATAAAGCCAGATGCAGACAGTCTTGTCACTTGAACACAAACACAGCAGCATCCTCCTGCTCATATCCTGCCTCTGACCCTGCTGTCGTTTCCCCGATCCCCCTTATGATTTTGAAAAGCTCCATCATCATCAGTGAATTGTGAAATTCAACACAGCAATAAAAACAAAACTACTCCTCTTTTATGGTGCATTTCTGAAGGTGAGCAATATGTGTGCCTTTTGACAGACATGACATTCTAAACAGTGTCAGCATCAGGAATTCATACTGGATCAAAGCCAGTGTGAGCAGAGTAGAAACACTAAAAAAAAAAACTCTGTTACACCGACACCTTGATACAGTGTCCTGGTTACCAGACCCAGGGCCTAGCTTGGCAAATACACTTACAAAAAGTCTTGCAAAGGCAAACAGAAGAAGCTCACATTCACATGTCAGCTGCCACCTTTACATACACTGTCCATAACTGAGAAAGAATTTTTACAACATCCATCAGCATACTGACATGATTGTGTAAAGAACTCCTGATATTTTTATTACACTGTCCATAACTGAGAAAGAATTTTTACATCCATCAGCATATTGACATGATTGTGTACAGTAAAGAACTCCTGACATTTTTATTACACCCAGTCCCTGTTCATGCAAAGTGCATTTTGTACATTAAAGTCTGAACCAGGGCTGAACTACATTAATAATGTAAATAAATTAAATGTGCATGTCTTGGATAAAAGCAATTCTGTCCTGACAAATCCAACACTTAGACCAATATTACTCCTTTCAATACAGATTAGCAGTGGCCTAGGGGCTGCTGGCAGGTTCACAGGTGGCCAGCTGCCCTTTGCTGCTTGGATGACCTCTAATATCAAAATATATACTAACAAAACGGGTTTAGGGATTAAAAACCTCAGAATTTCAAAACTCGGCAGCTCATTTTTTGCCATCATCAAACATATAAGGCCCATCGTCTTCCTCTCATCCCCAAAATATGGCCCAGAAAACTTTTTTGTAGGTAACAAAGTAACTGTTACACCTGAAGTTTAAATTTGATCTTCCCCGTTTTCATCATAACCAGTAACATTGCTTAACCCACCCACATGGACTCTATGACACTGGTTGATATTTCTGGATGTGAACCCCCTTGGATTTTTCTACTAACAATATCTGGAAGCCGATCAGCATTTGATTCCATCTTAGAAACACTACTGCCTTTTATCATTGCTTCTGACAAATATGTGACATAACGGACAAGTAACCTGTAACACCATCTTTCCAAGAACGTGCGGTAATCATGATGCGCAGAATGGCACAGTACAACTGAAACACTGAAGAGACCACTGACATCTCAACGCCAAGTGACAATCCACCAATTTCAAGCAAGAAAGTACAACTGCAAAGTACTGTGACAGGCATGCAATAGCCAGATCCGAAACAGCTCTACATCTGTATGAAGGAAACCACCTTTCCCAAACTCAGGTAGTAGGCAAGCCGTGTGACATGAAATGAGCAGCTATAGACTATAATATACTGCATATACTGTACAGCTCACCAGAAGAAAAAGGAAAGGAGTAACAATAATTTTCACAATACTGCATATACGACAATAAGCAAGACAGCACAGAAGAAAAATAAACAAAAAAGCTGTTCAGAACTGACATACATAACAGAATATGATGCTTACCTACAGATGTAATAGCTTAGATATGTGCCGATGTAAGCTATTACAATTAACAGGGGCACAAACAGAACGTACAGCAATCTTGTTCTGAGACACAGTCTGAACAAAGGAAATCACAAAGTTATTGAGGTTATCATTAAATAAGGCATGATTAACATGATTAACACAGAAGTCACAATTAATGTAGTATTTGAATGAATACTTTTGGAATGAGACCTGAAATAATAATTTTTATTAATTTTATATGTTAAATCAGTGCAGAATGCTTGATTGTAGCAAACTTTGAATTGTGGGATGAAAACAAAGAATATCTTCACAAATGAGGCTCACTTAGGCTACATGAATCTCAGATGAGATATTTCACACCTCTCAGATGTCATGAATGCCACATAAAAAGGGTTGCATATTATAGTTTTCTTTTTTGATTGCTCAGGCTCCAAAGACGAAGCTCTTGGTTTCAGTGCAAAAGAACAACAGAAAGCATGTCAACCTTCAATGCAACACAGTTCCAGGAAAACTGAACTGTACACCTGTAGCGTGTGTAATTTGTGGCCTGTCACAAAAGATGAAACATGAAGCCACAACATGAAATTTGATGCAATTTTTCCAAGCTTCATCATCTGTCAAAGTAATCCTCCCGTTTCAGACATAAGGGCATGCTTAGGTATTTCTATATGGTAGTGTAATTTGAACCTATTTCAAAGACAATAAGGCATAATTATGATGTAAAAATTACGGGGCACAAAGCTAATGCAATGATGCCACTACCTGTAGGCCAAATAACCTTGCCCCACCTGAAT
This sequence comes from Megalops atlanticus, assembly GCA_019176425.1. Lineage (NCBI taxonomy): Eukaryota > Metazoa > Chordata > Actinopteri > Elopiformes > Megalopidae > Megalops > Megalops atlanticus. The sequence goes on from CM032882.1 coordinate 37,870,055, forward strand.
TACGACCAACTGGAGAACATCAAAGGATGAGAACACCTTTATTGGGGGAGTTTGGGTTTCCTGTAGAGCACTTTTTCACCTCCCTCTTCTATTTCTGCTCAAACTGAACCGCTCAAAAACTCTCAGTGAAACAAAATGCAGATGGCTGCCCACCCAGTTCTTCCCTAAAAAAGCTTTTTCACTGGGTTGCTATGCATTTCCACGAGATTGCTAGAGAGAGCTTCAGCTGTAAGTTTTAAGAGGCAGAAGCAAACTAACTTTTTTGTTGGAAAGGTGTGCTCCTTTGTTAAAATTCTCCTGTTGGACAAGGCTACACTGGGAACCCCCACAAGAAAAGTAAACTGCAATCTAATGGTTACAAATGTCTTCGTTTCTGATTTGGCCTGGCTTTGGTCACACATACAAGGTAAATGAGAAAATTTCAATTACACACATGAAGTCTTGTCTCTCCATGACTCCTCATTTCAGAACCTGTTTGAGATCATTATGAAAATTTAAGTGTGGAATAAATAATATGCCAAAAATGTTGCAGGCAAGAACTTTGCCACACCCAGAAAATGCTGACAGCTCATAGTGCAGGATAGCTTTAATATGCAGGGCTTTAACATGTTCATTTTCATTCAAACTGAAAGCAAGTGACAAGTCAACTTCTACCTATTGAAAGTACTTTTGTGCACACAAGGGGCTAGTAAAAACATACTGAGGTTTTATTTACTGTCTGTTTCTCCTTTCATTCCTTTACTCCGTACACTAACGTAAAATGTACTTGCTGTTTCTCAATCCCCATCATGGTGATCCACTGTACATACTTGTTTTTTTCCAGCTTAGTTCCGTTAATTTGCTTTGTCTGGGATGTTTAAAATGATCTGTAATAACAGATAGTGATGACTATCTCTTGATGGTGATCTCTCAGTAGTCCTTTATAACTAAAAACATTTACTGGAGATGTTTGTGCTCCTCAAAATAAAAATTATTGCACTTTTACATACATACAGGGCAACTTTCTGAATTGATTTTTTAATCGATCTAGGTCCTTTGACAATACCTACAAGAACAAATAGATCTTTGACATGAATGGCTCACTTTACATTATATATATTCTGTAGCCTCTTAATAGCCTACTCATTTGTTGAAGGGGCACAAATGATCAGTTATTCAAGAGAACCATTAGTTTATCTTATTAAAGAAACACGCCAGCAAATATATGTGTCTAAGTCTCAATAAATGTGAAATCAATATCTCATTAACGCTTGGTAAACTGAGCTCGGCTGGAACAAAAACTAACGCATACACCATTCAGGTCAGCAGGAGCAGACACACGTTCGAAAAATCACGCAGCACTAACCTCATTTTGCAGATAGCGCTGTAATTTTCCGATGACGTCCCCGCGATGGTTTATTCAAGGCTAAGAGGATAAAACACATATACCGCACACTGTCTGTTTGTCAAAAACGCATATTGTAATACACGAATGCTTCTGTACCTGCAGAATCGACATAAAATAGCAAATCAATACCACAGTGGATTGTCCTGCACATTCTGAAAAAGGCAACAGCTTGTGCGACCGTCTTCACAACTTTACTTCTCCTTTGCGCGTTTTCAGGATTCCAGCTAGAAATGACCGTTTAATCCCATAAAGCTATTAACCGTTGGAACTCAAAGGAAAATGGTTGTAAACTCACTAGCATTAAATTATGTGGATTATATACGAACACAAACATTTTGACACTATGGAGTATTTTCTTTTCAATATTGCGTAGTATGGGCAGGTTGTAGGCTCTGTCAGTAAAACGAAAATATTCTTTCGCTAACACAAATGTAACCGCGGTTAAGCAGTGTTCTAGTAAGACGGCTCTTTCCTTGATTTGCCCATTTTTTAAGCAAATTGTTAAAAAAAATAAGTGACAAATGAATGTATGAGTCATTTTAAAAGTCTGCATAATTTCCTTTAAGAGAAACCACGTTTTGAAAAGACGCCACATGACGATTCATTTATACTCACCTTTGGGAAGGAAACTGTCTCACAGGTGAGTTTTTTGCCGCAGGTTTTCGTTTTTATGTGTCTTGGTGAAAATGAGGATACAGGGTGTGTCTTCGAAACAGCGAAAATGTAAAAACGTTCTAACAGAAAAACATACGAACTAATATTTTTAAAATGTTTTGTTCCATCGCTACGTAGACGAGATCAAAGAACTTTTCAAGCAGTATTTCCTCTGAAACCCACCAGCTGTGCGAAACATCACGGCGCGCTTGCAGCGTCACTACCCAAATCTGCCCTCAAGCAGCCGAGTTTGGAGGACAACCCCAACGACCCCGGGGGTAAAACACGCCCTCCCTGTAAGAACGTAAACCTTAACAATGTGATGTGTTTTTTCCAATAGATTTTGAAGTTTGTCTTTCATTGAACAGTTGCCTAATTACATTTGTGTAGCATGTGTATAAAAACACGACAGTTGCTTTTTCTCGCTAACGCGTCTCACATGTGGTCAAGCGACATTCTTGCGAGCTTTTTGGCAGGAAATGATGAGTCTCCTTTTCACTAGATCTGTGGCGCCCTGATTAACTTATAACCAGTGCTTAATTTATAAGTCTCGTGGTGGTGGATCTCATATTGGACTGGAGCGTGTGCGAACGGGACGTCAAATTCCGGAGCTCCCATGTTAGATGAGTTAAAGACACTGGTGTAGTGTCCCAGCCCACTGAACTGAGTCCGACATTCATTTAGCACATTTCCATGCCACTGTTGCCGTCAGACAAACAACAAACCACAGAAAGCAAATATTTCGCAAACTGATATTTTCTTATGTTACCAGGTCAGCGCTTATCTTAAAACCAAAGAAGAAAATGTAATATTAATCGGCTTCTACCTTTAAATGGTTGAGAGGCTATGCGAAAGCGCAGCGTGAGTCACCAAGTAATTCAAGTTCAAGCATGCAGGAGGTTGTATAGCCTCCAGTCAGAGTGAGGGGCGAAGTTTGTCCAAGTTTGAACTTCATTGTTCTGCCATAGATGTTAATGGTTGTAATAATTAAGAAACAAACATCCACATGCGCATAAGAGGACATTCAAACACGTAGGCTTAAATGCTTAACAGATGCTTGAGAATAAATATTAGACATTCAACAGTATCGGTTTGCATTTATTAAGCAGGAAAAAACGATATGAAGCGTTTTTTAAATCATTTTATTATTTTTTGTTTGTTTTTACAAATTCCATTTTGTTTTAGGTGTGGACTGCATATAAGCAGCCAGTGAAGCTTTATGATACCACAATGCAAGACAAAGGAAAAATATTTTAATAATAGCTAGACCTATATAATCATTTAATATAGAAAAAGGGTTAACAGTTAATATATAGATTATGTACAGGATATTTCATGCTAAGAAATGAAAATCCATACAGTACTGGATACAGAACAACACCAATATGGACATATGGAAATAACATGTGGTCATACAATGGTAACAGTTAAGGCTTAAATGTGTATAAAAATATCAAATCAAATATTAATATTTAGACATGAGTAAAAGAACTTAAAGAGTTTTATTTTTATTGTATACATAAACATACTGTATCTATACAGAATTTAATGGGAAACCAAAAAAAAAAAAACAGGAATTTACTCTTAAAATTTGAAATATAAAAGGGCATAAAGTATATTTATAACATAAATGTACATTTTCCCATTTACTCCATTAGAGAGAGGGGGAAAAGGTAGAGAGGCAGGATCTGTTGTGGTTGGCATGACGATTTGGAGTCCAGGAAAATGAGCCAGACAGCTTATATTATATTATACTGTGATACAATATATATTAGCATGTAAACATGCTGAGGTTCCAACCCTACACACCTCATTCATTAATGTCTCTTGTGTCATAAAACACACGTTTCGCTGAAGCCCGGAAAAAAAAGCACACAGAATCTGTGCAACACGGTACAGCATTTTTTTATCTAATACTTGAGTACAGTGTAGTACAGTACAATGGCATTGTTAAGATTTGTTGGTTTCAGTTCTGGGTTGTTCAGCTCTCTCAGCACGGGTTCCATCTTATAGCACAAGAGCGGTTAATGAACTCGAGGGGCGATTTTTCACGGTATGAGCACCACAATGAATGCCAAGGCAACATGTTGGCTTCAGTCAGCATTTCAAAATGATCCTCTTTTCAAATCACAAACAAATCATATTTCTCATTTTTTTACATAGCATAGAAGAGCAGCCATAAATAAAAACATTGTTACATTTTGGCAGACTTCTTTATGGCGCCAACATCATCATACAACATCATGTCATACGACGTTATATAAAGTTAATACCACAAATTATTTCTTCTGCACTAGTTTATTGATTTATGTGTGCCTCTTTGGAGAAGTCTGTGCCCTCCAATATTTATGCATTTTCGGCATATTTTAAAATGCTCTTACAGCAGAAGTTGATTGAACAACACTAATTATGACTGATATGTCATAGCAGCTACAGAGAGAGGAGGAGAGAGACGTCTGTAACATAACACTAAAACACTGCACAGCAATCAAAAGAACTACCCAAAGAATAGTATTTGCAGCAAACTGCTGAGACTAAAACAGCTGAATGGAATGTAAATACTGACGGATATCTTTCAAATGTAAAGCTGCCAGTATTAAAAAAATCAAACAGTTATAACTGAATTTCATTCCAACTCATCTTGTCAAAAATAAGCTACAATTAGTGTCACCCTACTGCCATAATATATATGATTACTGTCTCCACTGGACAAGAAAGACTTGTAAAGCCATGACATTTCAAACACCCGATGTTGACTAAACACGTCACCTAAAAGTCTTGGATTTTTCAAACATGTACAGTATGCAAGGTCTTGTCTATTCAAGCCCTTGTCTCTTTTGGTAATTATTCCAAATGAACCCTTAACAAAATTCACTTAAACATTTAATACATGTATTAAAGTGAATAGGTTTCATTAGTTCATAAAGCAAGAAAACACTGAAACACCATTTCATGAGGTGACTGAGAACTTGACAAGAAAGGAGAACCCAACCGCAAAAAGGCTTATGGATGGACAGGTACTGACAACCACAGGCTCTATATAGGTGTGTAGTGTAGAATACCATCCAAAGCAGGGGTGGCCAACATGACCCAGATTATAAGCAAGAACTTACACTGTCAAAGGACCCCAGTGAAAATCCACCTAAAAATTTAACATCTGATTCCTCATTTACTGCACAGCTTTCAGCTGCTTTTGTTACCCATCCACTGACTGATTTATTTGTTTGTGAATCTTGACACATACAAATGGGAGGTGGCAGAGTGGCTTTTTTGCCACAAACAGTAATATTTTTACTCATAGCATTGATCCACTACATGATGGATCTGTTTTTTTCCTGTCACTTCAGGGGGTTGTATCCAAAGCTATGAGGGCCACATGTTGATCACTCCTGTCTTAAAGCTAAAAATATTTTTTTTGCAAAACAATCAAAACTATGCTGTGGAATTAATGTAGACAAGTGCTTCTCTACATTGAGCTCACTTCAACAGTATGACTGGAAAAATCTTTACATTTAATTTTGAAACCTTTTTTATGACTTTTGAGCCATCAACCTACATTGCATTAGCCTATACTGATAGCCAATAGCCAATGGTTCTCAGCACTAGAGAGAATGCTTCTTACGTAAACATACAAAAACAGAGAAGTTGGAGAAAATTAAGGAAGAAAAACAGGGTCCTTAAATGCTATGCTGTAATACATATGGTCAAAACTCTTAGCTGCCTTAAGCAATGCTTTAACATTTTTGGTCTTAAAAGACCAAAAACCTTTTTTGGGCCAGTTCTACAATAAGGCCTGAAAGTGCTCTAAAAATAATCTTTGGATGTCCCAAATCAAACCTCTTGATCACAAAAATGAAACAGGACAAAAAAAAAAACAACAAAACTAGTACAAATACAGTCTGGCACATTTTTTGGAACCTGCAAGGGGATGCAAAAGTAGAACAAGAGTGGGCATTTGGGATTAAGAGAGGAAAAGAAGACCTAATGGTGTGGTCTCAGTGGTAGTGGGGTGAGACTTGGGGGGGGGGGGGTGTCTATGGTTTTAAATGAGGGAGATTCGTATGGGGATTGTCGGGGACTCCGTCCTCTGGGGTGAATGATGGCTCACCAGATGCTCTACCACTGTGTGTTTGGACATGTGCTTCATAAGGTACGTTTCCTACAGAGAGAGAGAGAGAGAGAGAGAGAGAGAGAGAGACAGAGAAAGAGAGAGAGAGAGAGAGAGAGAGAGAGAGAGATGGAGAAACAACAGGCAGCTCAGTACAGTCACTTTCAAAAGGTAAAAAACTGCAGTTCATAATAAGAGACTTAGAATTCCCAAATTACATGGATTTGCACATTTTGGACTCACTAGAGAGAGGCAACAGAGACTGAAAAATACCAGACACTAGTTGTACATTTTCTGATGTTTCGTCTTCCCGTTTCATAAAGGTCTCAGAGTGAGGACTCTGGTTCTTTATTTTAGTTACATCTACAGAGGCTCAAAGCAGCTGTTTTCTGTTTAATAACAGAACAGCATGAGAAAACAACGGGAAGTAAAACTAAACACCCAGCAGGGACTGACCTGTACACTTTCATTCTGATTTCTAAATCTAGTGCATCAAGCATACACTTTTGTAGATAAGAGGTCAAACGCACAGAAGAGAAGCTGAACCGGAATATCAGGCACATGCATGGGGAAGGGAACGTTTTCGGGAAGCTGCGTGGGCGACACAGCGCCCCCGGTGGCCGGTACTCACAGATGTGTACGCTCTGCCACACATGCTGCAGCAGTAGGCTTTAGCGTTTTTGATGGCGTGCGCGGACAGATGGATCTGCAGGGAGGCCGAGTCGGCGTATGCACGGTAGCAGTTGGAACACTTATACGGCTTGTCTTTGTTGTGCTGCCTTTGATGAGACTGGGGGTTGGGGGAATAACAATAAGGCACACAAAGTGAACCCACGCATTTTCCACAAGCTCGGTTTAGCGGCGTTCCCTTTACGTACGCTCACAGACCTGTGACTGCATTTCCTCCCTTTGAAACTTTTAAATAAAAAGTATGCAAGAGACAGACAGAATGTCTAGTCAGCGGTGGACACTGATTGTTTCATCAGCAGTAACTGCTTACACTTATCATACTGTACCGGATAAATGTACATTATTCACTGCACGTTTGTTTTGTAAGTCTGTGTCTAGTGTCAGTGACTGTCATCAATTTAAGCAAGTTTTGCAGTACTTAACTCAGACTGCTCCAGTACATGTTCATTTGAATAAATCTGAAAAATGTACAATTATGAACTATGTAACTTGTCCAGGATAAGCCTGTCCACCAAGCAAGACCATAATGATAACAATCAAGTTTCAGCACAATATTGTCCACATTATGAAAAGGCTGACAATAATGTAGTGAGTGGGGACATAGTTTTTGAATTTAACACAGCTTTTTAGTGTGTGTTTCCTAACCTTTTTGTTCTTTTTTTTTAATAGCCTTTTCTGACAGGTATGGTCACAAACACAATTCACAGAATCACTGCTGCATATGAACTTGAATACAAACTGCATCATTATCAAAATTAAGAGCTCTGTTTTACAACAGGAGAAAGAGGTCAGGCGAACTGAATTAGAGGTAACTCGGAGATGAACAAGTTTAGCGCACAAAGCCACTGCACTGACACGTCATCCCCCCCCATACACACAAGCAAAATAGAATTCATGCATGTCTTGTGACTCCCACACATGTTCCATTGTGCAGGTTTTCATTTTAGTTTGACCAGCGCAGTGTGGCCACGAGAACATTTGACCTGGCGTTATCTAATCAGTGATACACAGAATTGCTAAGTGATTAATCAAAAGCCGCTGGCCTGCTCTGAAAGACGGAAAGGCAGCAATCGCACTCAGTGAATGATTAACACCCCCAACCCCCCCCCAAAACTGACCTGGAGGTTTGAGAGCTGAGTGAAGGCTTTTTCGCACCCAGGGTGAGCACATTTATATGGGCGGTCACCAGTGTGGATTCTGCAGTCACACATTGGAGGAAGGGGGACAGAGGGAAGAAGCCAGAAAGTTTTGGTTACATCTTCATCACAGTTGTGAAACACCGGCAGCTGTGAAGGCACTGAGACCGACATCCTTTGAAAAACCCCCCTTAAAAACCTGCTGTTCCAACCCCATTGTGGCATCAGCCTGTTCAGCGAACCAAGTTGCATCAATCATTTTCTTTCGTTTTCAAAATTATGTAATACAAGGGAGGTGGGAACCTGATGTGGAGAGGGAGTTATTTGTGTGTGAATGTGTGATGGTGTGTTTGTGCGTGTATATGAGTGTGAGTGTGTGTGTGACTGTATGTGAATGTGTGTGTGTGTGTGTGTGTGTGTGTGTGTGTGTGTGTGTGTGTGTGTGTGTGTGTGTGTGTGAGAGTGTGTGTGTGTGTGTGTGTGTGTGTGTGTGTGTGTAGCTTACCTGGTGTGCTGCTGCAGGTGGGACAGCTGGCGGAAGGACTTCTCGCAGTAGGAGCAGTGATAGGGCTTGACCCCCAGGTGTATGCGCAGGTGCTGAGCCAGGTAGGAGGCGTTGGCGAAGGACTTGGAGCAGTGGGGACACTTGTGCGGCTTGGCCTCTGTGTGGGACTTGGAGTGGATCTGCATCTCTGACTTTGTGAAGAAGGTCAGCGGGCAGACTTTACACCTGCGTGTTACACACACAAACACATGCACACGCACTTTACACCTGAACAGAGTACATACACACACCCACAGAAGCATACTTTACACATTTATGTTACACGTAATTTACTCCCACACAGAGTGTGTGCGCACAGACATACAGCACACTAGGTAAACTGTACACACACACACACACACACACACACGCGTGCACACACACGAACACACACTTTCCTTCTTCATCAACCATGCATACACATATACACATTTTACACCTCTGTAGAACATGCACACATACACGTGCGCACTCACACACACACACACACACACACACACACACACACACAACACACACACACACACACACACACACTTGTGCAATTTCACACATACTTCAGTTTTCTGAACTAATAAAACACTTTTAATCATCACGTCTGTTATAACTGTGCTTCAGGAAGACTGACTTCTCATAATGTCTCGCATTAATGACTCTTCCAGTCAGAGCAGGACATGCTTCAAACTGGCCAAACTAGATTATTCTTGCACAACGGCACAGGAACATTCACGAAGAAACAGAATTTATCTGAAATGAGGGCACAGTACACCTGACATTTAGGGTGGCAAAGTGAGACAACAGTAAAGGAACTAAGCTTGCAACCAGATGGTTGTGCAAGTGCTTCTCAGGTGAGGCACTGTCATTGTGCTTCAGTAAACATTCATCTGTGTAAACGGACATGCAGCAATGCAAACTACTGTATGAACAATGACGTGTAGAGAGGCATCTGCTACAGCAAACAACAGTAATGATGACACTATTAGGGCTACTATAGGTAACTGCCAAAATAAAGGAAATACCAATATAAAGCGTCTTGGAGGAAGGTGGGCCACCTTTTAATACTTCGTGGTAACTATTCTTGGCATAGTGATGCACTTATTTTGCGTGCTGCTTGCATGCATGCATCTGCTTGTTGAGAAGGATGACCCATCTCACCTTTTCCAAGACATGACCTTTTCCTCACTGCCCCTTAGACCACGACCTGTGTCTTTGCACCATTTGCAAACATTTACTTCTAGATGTATTAAGTGGTTTATGTATTAAAGCCTGATCACAGTATCCCTCTCTGTGACATTTGTGACTGTTCCTCATGAAACCAAATGCTCATGACCTATTTTGACATTTGCAGCCAAGCAGTTCAGAGTTGCGTATATGTTTTGCCCTGCATCTTAAACCAGTACACGGACATCACCATTGAGGGGTATGCGATTTCAACCACAGTTACCCCCTAGTTGATGATGTCTTTCTGTCACACTTCCATGCCAACATCTTTGTAGCCACTGTTCCTCATGAACCATCAGCAAGTTGTGCAGTCTTCCTCACTTAAGCTCCTGCTACATGTGCCCCAACAATCAGCCCTCTTTCAAAATCTTCTTGCACCCATTATAGCAAAAATGATGGACAACTGGGCCTGCCCAGCATTTTTATTCACGATGCTAAGCAGGATTTTAATATTTTTAATGAACTCAGGAACCACATCTGTGTGGAAGCATCTGCTTTTAACATACATTGTATCCCTCATTTCCTCATGTTTTTTCTGTTATTCTGTCATTTACCTGTATTACTAATACTACTACTACATATAAACATAATGTTGGAAATAAATGTAGCATTTTGCACCCTGCATCTTTTTCCAACCTGTAGGTTTTTCCCTCTTTGGCAGTGATGGTGACGGTAGACTGGTCGGTGCCCGAGGCCAGGATAGGGTAGGGCACCACCAGCAGGGGGCCAGAGGGGTTCTCCGCTTTGATCTTTTTACGCCCGCGTTCCATCTTTGGGGGCGGCCCCAGCAGCCCCGCCAGGCCGCCGCTCTTGATTGGCTCCATGCCCGGGCCGCTGGCCAATCCTGAGATGACGTTGGGAGAGGGGGCGCCCCCCAGCCGGTTCTGGCTGCTGGAGGTGGGCGTGGTGGGGGTGATGGCCTCTGAGGTGTTGTGGTTGCCGGTGCGTGACGACAGCGCCAGACCTGTTGGGCACACAAGCAAAGACTTGGCAGGCTTTCTGCACCCAATGCACCACAGATCCTGCCTAAAAACACAGACTGAACAATCATGTGAGCAATGCAGTACTTCTTGTCACATCAGTCATTTGCATTGCACTCCCAGTAGTACATGTTGCGTATTTAGTATTCCTTACAGCGGGAGTTTCATAACACCCTGCCACTGCTAAGATTAGCTGGATTGCCAAACAGCTGAAAGTAAGGACAGCGTGTTTAAATGGTATGCACAGTACTTTTACATTTGGAAACTATTGCATTAATGGCTCAATCAAGCTAAATCAATGAAGAGCCCAGCTAAGAGTAAAACATCAAGTGTTGACACAGATGCTATAAACAGCGAGTGCTACGTTCACACACAGCAATTACCTGAGAGATGATTGGCTCTGGATGGGTGGTCTATGATTTGACGCAAACGCCAGTCTTCCCACAGTCCTTTAGTTTTCACACCTGTCTTATCGTCCAGATTCGTGTTCACATCGCCAAGAATGTGGCCTGTTAGGGACGTGCATAAGATCGGGTTTGTGTGATACACTGGTATTCAAAGCGAATCAACGGACAGGAGCACACAGAGTACTGGAGACAGACACCTCTACAGGGAGGGCTCATGCATTTACAGTAAAAAATGATGCACAACTCCCATCTGGCAGCAAAATACCAAGTTATGGCCTCCCAATCCACAGTTTGCCAGCAATAATTCACACACGATAGCTGCAACTGTCACATTGTGTTTCCTCACACAAGGATTTCACAGCACAAAGAATTTAGGGGACACCTGTCCAAGGGTTGGTCTGACAGGCTACTGATAGATTTATACCCAGATGGCATGGATACTGGACATGACAACACAGAATTTGCACCCTGCTATACAATCACACAGTGGGCAAACAATGGTGTGGCAAAAGGGTGGTTTAGAAGATTCCCCCATTCTGTAAGATAATGGTACTGCATTTAAAGAAACAGGCAAATCACCTATTGGTGTAAAGGGCATGTTACTCAAATCAAAATGAAGGGTGAGAAATGAGTCAGGCTTAATCATTCCCTAAGGGAGGAGAATGATGCATATTTTGTGCATGACTGGTATGGTGTGGAAAGAGGGCGCGCATGTGACATAATGCATTCGGGGCCTCAGCTCTGGAGGAAACCTGGCAGATTTCTCATCGTACACTGCTACCCTCCACACTGCGCACGCGTCCCCAAACGGGGCGGGACACCGTACCTGCCACAGAGCTGGAGGCGGGCCGGGCGTGGAGGGCGACATCGGGCTGCGACGGGCTGTGGGAATGCAGCCCCGACATCTGCTGCAGCTTGGGGATCGACATGACGTGCTGCCCGCCCTCAGAGGGCGGGGGTGTGACCAGCAGGGACTGCTGGGAGTGCACCGTGGTGGGCGGCAGGTGCGGGGGACGGATCTTCTCCGCCATCAGCTGCTCTTTGATCTTGTTGATCAGCACCAGGTTGTCCAGCTGGAAGAGTCCGACAACAGCGTTCCGGCTGAGCAAGGCCACTCCAGCGAGATTAACAACATGCATATTACCACCGCTACTCTGACTGTAAGAGGAAACGCATTAAAAGAGCAACCTGTTTCAACATTTTCATAAGAAGCTAATCAGTATCAGATTTGCCAGATTCAAACAATGGATCAGCATTACAAACACATATCGGCCAATCATATTCCCAGACAATACATCGATTAGCAAACGCTCTTACCCAGAGCAACTTCCAAATAAGTGCATCACTATGCTAAGAGTAGTTATCAAAAAGTACTACAAGAGGTCAGTAAAATACTGAGTTAAGTGTTAAACTAGTGTAGAGTGCTTTTTTAATAGAAAATAGGGATAGATAGGATAGATAGAGAAGAAGGTAGGCTAGAGATAAAGCTTGACCGATTACAGTGCAACATTCTTGGGAAGCTGAAGACAGCAACACCCAAACATTGAAAAGGATGCACTGAAAAAATGAACAGCTGGCATGTAATGTGCCTGTTTATCATGTGTGTAGTCAATGTGTGCATAATAACCTGCAATGAATAAAAACAGTCAGGAAACTGTTTTCACATATTACACCTGGCAGTGGTATGATGGAGGTATACAGCAGCCTACTGTATGTGGCATATGAAGGAGTCCTTTCTGTAGCAGTGTTCTCCTTACAAAACCTGTGTGCTAACCAACAACAGAACCGATAATGGCTTGTCAACACAAGTTACAATAGCAGCTAAGAAGAAAAATAAAATCAACCTAATTTAGCCTGCTAAATGTTTATATTTTGCCCACTCATTACTACAGTTCACACCCACAGTGTCACATTTCCTACAAAAACAAATCGGTTGGAATCAAATCCTCCTGCTGTAATTAGGGAAGCAGTCTCGTAGAAAAGACACTCCTGGAGTCTTTCTCAGTTTCACTGAAGGTATGCACGTGAAACAACTGTTAGAAATCCAAACACTGCCGAGCCTTTGTCCTGCATCTGGACGGGCCCAAAGGTATTATTTGTGATGTAACTGGTAAAAACTTAACTAAGCCTGCTAAGTGTGAAGGTTACGTTTCTGTCATTCACTGTCACAACTCTTTGCGTTACTATGGTAATGAGGATTTTTTTCTGTTCTTGCCACTGCAGTTAGTCATATTTCCTCTTCACACAGCATTAGTTTACCTGGATCCTCCCAAAGTATTTTTGGTTATTTGGGACTTATCTTTGTATGTGTACTCTTGCATGCATTCACCAAATTCTCTGACATAACCCCATACCATTTTACAAACTATTTTACTGACAGCTTTTAAAAGCACTCTACTAGTTTCATTTAATTTTTAATTTAACCGTTTGTGATTTGCTGCATAACATCTGCTTTGATGCAGCTTGCCCACTTGGGAAAATAGCTTTAGAATTGTGCACAGAAAAAGCAGTAACTCCTCCTGCACATAAATAAATACACACTATATAAGCAGGTTACTTATCAACTTTACTATAGTAAACGGTGCAGTCGGTGTGGAAGTAAACTGCACCCATTCTATTTACCTAAGGGACTTATGTTGACTTAAGTTTTTCAATGTTGCTTTGCATAACTGAACAACTTGCGTAACTGAACAACTTGCTACTAAACGTGCGGGCCTGTGAATTCACATCTCCAAGCATCTGAGCAAGCACTGAGCTCTACTGATTAAAGAGGGATCTGTTGGAACAATTCGTTTTTAAAACCATAAACATGAAAACCCAAAGGTGTGTGATGCACTACGCACATGAAAGGAGAGGAAGCGCTATGGGTTAACGTGCTCCTTGGTTGAGATGAGTTCCCAGAAAGACAGCAAAAGAGGTAATTCTTTTGAAGACAAAACGGGGACAGACATTTTACCTTCACCTATGTTGTCTGTCACTGGCACATATCTTGGATGCGCTGTAGACATTCCATTTTCCTTAGCACTAAAACAGTTCGTGTGTTACTGACTAATGAACAATGACTGTCCTCCCTGCCTCTGGCTGCTGGTTCAGACTTGTACAGCTGTCTCCCTTTAATGAGTTTCAGTCCTTTACTGTGTGGTCCTGGAGACAGTGGAAGTGAAAAGGTGTCTGCCTCATAAACATCTTACACTTCTTCACCGTCACAGGGAAGCACTGTAGGCAGGAATGCTAGCGTTGTAAGAGGTGTGGCCAGTCACACTGGTTGTTGTTGTTGTTGGATGTGTTGGGTAAGGATATCAGAATTACTACTCCTCATGTAGCTGGTGAACCAGTACAGTCACTATCCTAGATCTCCCCCTCAAGCCTTCTTCCAATGAAGGTGGAATTATGGGTAAGATTCTAATTGAAGGTTTTTTTGTCTTTATTTTTCAATAATGTGGAGAAGAAAAAAAAACACGAAATGATTTATTTCACTTTGCAATAGAACTAAAAAAAAACTATAAATTCTTTTGGTGGTTTGTTATGTCATACTCTCTAAACAATGAGCAATATAGCCTCATTGAAGTGGACCAAACAAGGAACTAGATATTAGAACACACTGAAGTGGGATTAGAGCACTTATTTCTGCAACAACACAAATTTTTTGACCTTTTGATTATAGTAGGGCTTAGTCTGTACTTTTGGTATTGCACTGTTATTGTTTTACAGAATGACCCATTAATATTGTTGGTCTAACATTTTCTGAACATACTCTTGTTCATATAGCATCATTATGTGTATTCATGTACCTTTTATTTTAACCACAACAGGAGGGGGAGGTGATGAAACTGCTCTCCTCTCTAACCGACATTGCAGTTTGACTGGTTTTCCTGTTATAGTGAGATAAGAGCGATAGCCTGTACCTTGCTCAAGAGCACCCCCATGCTTTCCTAGGCTGTAATTGCATTTTAAATACCCAACAGCATCCAGCAACAAAACCATAACCTTAGCCATAGCATTAATTCAATTCAAAGCAAGCTGTTTTCTTTCCCTCTCACTTTAAGACCCATACACAAAGCTCTGAAGGGCTGTATGAGACCTGTCTCAGAGAGAAATGTTTCCTCTTGTTAGGAGAGTGGACTTGGTTGTGCTTGGCCATCTGAACTCTGTGAAGCACATGTTGTCTTTGCAACAGAAATGACTTGCTTACATCCAAAAACGTGTCGGGTCAAATAAGCTTATTGTCTGTGTTTGCACCAAATGCTGACAGGGGTTTGCCATGCTCAAGAGCAACCATCTAAAAACTTGAACTGACAGATTTTTTACTAAACAAATGATTGTTTTTAAACTTTTTTCTGTGCTGACCTGCATTATGCAGTTCTTCTTTTTCAAATGCTGGATGTAGCTTAATTACCTATGCATTCATTAAAGCCTTCTGGCATTTTGTTTTTTATTGCAACTTACTTGAATACAGATTTTTAATATGGAGCTGAAACCTGAGCAGGTTATGACTTTATCACACCGAATGCCTTACACACCAATATTCATCTTAAGTGTGCTAAAATAACACGCAACCTGAAAAAAAAACTGGTTAGATGACAATATTGTTCTTCCTCCATTCAAATCCTATGCAAATTATATCTACACATCAGCAGAAATTAGTGTATCTATACTTAACTTACTATACCACAAATTTCCTCTTGTTCCTCTGCTGTTTTGAACACACCATAAAATTATGCCCTTATCCTTCCCAAAAAATGTGTGCAATGCGCAATATTGCATGTAGCAGGGATATCTGCAATTTTCACCCTTTGATCTGTCAGATCAGTTTCAGTAAGACAGCATGTACCACTTCAAATAACTCAAGCTTCACTGGCCTTTGTGGAGAGTCACAAGCCCAGGTGTCCTGACCGCCAAGCCTGACCTAGTTTAATTTCCTCCCCTACGTTCGTCCGGCCTCACTGAATGGACCTGCTTCAAGACACTGCCCGCATATGCACCCGCACTCCTGTCATGTACCAGCAGAGGGCACTGTGCCAGACGATAATAGAAGAAGGAATCTGGTTCCCTTCAGACAAGGAGCCGGTCAGAATCAATGGGAATTCCGGCAGCATCCCAAGCTACTTATCACAATAAGCCCATCACAGAGCACAGAGGTAAACCAGTTAACTGTGACAAGAAGCACTCTGTAGTAGCAAAGAAAAAAAAGTTCTGAATCAACTATAGTGATTGGGGACGATGCTCTGATGGTGGACTTATACCTACAGAAAGAGCATATTGTTATAAATCCCAACATGGCACCATTACCATTGTGAAAAAGAGCACCTACAAAAATGACCTAATAGACTAAACTTCGAAACTGGCAACCTGTGTCCCATGTTTGGCGGACTGCTGGTCAGACCAGAATGTCAGTACTTACACTCAACCTACTATACTCGTAATTTGATAATCCAGCACCAGGGAGACCTGAACAAAAACATAATGGAGATCAGTGGTGATCATGTGCAGGTACACTGTACAGAATGGGAAGCAAAATATTACCTAATGTTGCAGTGCACTATGGATAGCATGTAAATCAGACTGCGTTACCTAGTTTGGTGTATGGACTGAGAACAGTCTGTGGTTCAATTTCTGCTTGATTCACCTGCATGAACTTGATATTGTATCTGTTATTGACCAACATAAAATAAACTTGGTCCAGTTGACTTGCCCCAGTTGTAACTGACCTACAGCACAGACAGGTCAATGGAGACACAGGCTTATCATGTAATAGTCCTGCCCCATAACACCTCTCAAATCTCAACGTTTTGATTTTCATTCATAATTTTTCATGCTTTCCTGTTAGACATTTTACATTCCCAAACTTCTTGGTGTTCAGCTGGATTTAACCTTTTTTGTGTTTCTCCTGTTGCAACTTCTAACACAACAAAAATAAACAAGATGAACAAAAGGGAACTTTTTTAAAAACTCTAGAAAGCATGTTCAAGCTCAAGAAAGCATGATCTGACTCACAGATCACCAAAAAACACATGGTATTTCAGTTTAACTCAACCCACAATTAGTTGCCATAAAAAGCAATTGTGTTGCTTTTGCATTTAAACATTTGGCATAAAATGATGGCAACTATATTAAACAAAAATGTACTTCCTGTAGCTACTTAACCAGCAACACCTGTGTGACACAGATTAATGTCAACAAACATTTCCATATGAAATAACTTTCACAAAGGATTCTATGAACTGATATCCAATTAACAATTTAGTATCATGTTTTTGCAGTACCACTATTACTATAGTTGTTTAATTTCCCTCCTGGCCTCCCTCTCGATCCCTCAAAGCCTGCCCTGTTGCCTATTTTTTGGTAGGGTGCAGTTGAGGGTATAAGGACCTCCTCTCCTCTCTCAGATTTGGCTCCAAAGGTACTGGGACTTTCCTGTGACAAAGGGGATAACACGCTATAGTCTTAAATTGAGCCAAAGAGTGGGAAAAGGCAAAAACAGCAGACTGTTTGGGACTCAAGCTCAGATCTGTCTGAAAGGGACCCAAACCTGAAATCATTACTCCTTATCATGACATTATAAATTAGATTACATATCAGCTTAGCAGGCGCCGTTACCCAGAGCCACTTACACAGCTCACATTTGCACATGTTGTCCATTCACACAGAGGCAATTCGGCTTAAGCACCATAGTCAAGGGTACAACAGCAGTACCCCACCTGAGAATTGAACCCTCGATGAGAAATTAACATGAAAGCTTCGGGTTTCAAGCCGAAATCCTTCACCACTATGTCACGCCGCCTTTTTAAGCCTGAGACTCTGGCATGGCAGCACTTGTGGAATAGGGCTCAGGCAAGGGCTGCCTGTCTTTGTTAATTTAGATGTCTCCAATTCTCAGCTTTGGGGTTGGTGTCAAAGCCTTATGGGATACATATGGAAAGAGCCAAGATGGCGGTTCTTTTGCCATTTCCCTATGGCATTTTATAATAGCTGCTGTCGAAACTGTAAACACTGTTTCATTTCTCAAGTGGAGAAAGCCTGAGAGAGGGAGGGCGTTCTTACCTGGCCAGGCATGGAGGGAGGTGGTGGCCAGAAATAGGGGTTATTAAACCGAGGCTCAGCCATCCTGAGACAAAACAAACAAGGATTATACAGTACTCAAACACGGAGAGGTGTGCGTGTATGGTCTCACACTCAAAGGCGTCATGCTTAAATGCTCCTGAATCAAGGGCGTTTCAGGCTCGCTACAGCAAACACTGTCATGCACTAACTAACTCCATCCCTGCCTTCAACGTCTTTGAAAGGACCGTTTTGCTTGGCACAGAGGTCACAGATTCTAACGTACAGGCACAGAAAATTTCTTAGTGGGATCTCTTGGTCTGTAGTTTTATTGATATGGCCCAAAGGGGACTCAATCAATACCAAATAACAAATAACATTTTGGTGAAATATGGTTGTTTTGTAGGTGCACAACAAAGTTCATGATGGGATCTCATTATTTTAAGACAAGATATATAATACATCTGAGTTTAAGATATATGGGTTTAAGATATATGACACATATGATGTGTAACGGTGTATTTCAATGCAATTTGGTAAGTGTATTAATATTAGTGCTTCACAAAATTTTAAACAATTTTAATACCATGTTGTATATGAACATCACATTTCAGAAGTTACCTCTTCCAGTTCCATATATAACCCCCACTTTGTAACAGATGAAGTCATCAGTACGCAGCTTAAATAGCTCAAAGCAAACATCTTGTCAGACTTTGCAATGAATTTTTTTTCATTCTGCAGTATGTGGTCATTGCATTTCCAGAAGCTAAAACCACAGAAGTCTTTGTTCATCAGAGTGTGGCTCTTTTGCTTGCCAAACTTCCTCTTACATTTGAATCCTGACTGCACTGAAAACATAGCTTTTAGTTCAGGTTCAGCAGTGTCACAATTTCTGATCACTTTTTCCCCTCTCCCAAACACATCACACTGACAGAGAGAGCTTGAAATTTTTCTAGATAGCCATCTCTGCAGGGGGTACCCCACGATGCCTCCAACAGTCTCCCCACATCTGTGGCAACTTTTCTGTGGCGTCGAGACCAAAACCATGACAGGGCCGCTGCTCGGAGGAACCTAAACAGCAGCTTTCAAGTTTCTTTTTTTGGCTTGATTCAGCAAAAACGTTTTCAAAGAAAGTCCTGTGAGTCACAGTGTAACTCGCTGGAGACGGAAAGGCCCAAAAGTGCTTTTTTTATCTGCCCCGCGCTTGCACTTTGATTTCCTGAGCTGTGCTCAGCTCTCACCATTCCATGACCATTTCACACACAAAAAGGGGGGAGGAGGGTGCGGATTCCTGACACAGAACCATCCACTTGCTGAGAATCATTTGGAAGGGCTGTTTTCCCCTTTGTGCGGACATAATAATGTTTAAATATGCAGCACAGAACCTAGTTCCTATTGTAGCCCCTTGTAGAGAGGGTGGCCGATATGTGTTCATAAACAAGCCCAAAAAGAACAAGTTTAAAAACAAACAATAATTTATTTTAAAATCAGACAACAAACCAAAGGAAACTGTCCAATGCACAAACAGCAGCAGGTACAAAGTGAGCCTTCCCCTGCTCTCAAACCACACCTGTATTTAATCACATTTCAACTGGCAAGGTGTGGCTCATTATCCAATAAGCTGGGGTCCCTTACAAATTGCCAACAGGTGAACACAATTAACAAACGATTGGCACACAATTGACAATTAATGACATCAATTAGGCCTTAGGGAAGGCTCTCGTTCACACCCCCCCCATTGTCAGACATAGAGCAACGGGTGCACCGTCCATACGTTCAAATATCGCCACCACTTTGAAACATGTTCACCATACTCAACTCGTCGACAGTAATGCTTGACAGTAATGCTTCAAACATAACGCCCCACCCCACCCCAATCAAAAGAGGGCGAAGCCTGTGGTTTGTCATGGATCGACCACCCGTGGCAACCGTAAACCAAGGACAGAGAACAACTAAAAGTAATCAGGGAGATTGTAATCGAAGAGACAACGCAGAGTGGCAGGGTGTCACGGGGAGAGGAAGGCACACCGCAGATTCTCATTCAGGGAGACCTGCTGCAACAGGCAGCTCAACACAGAGCTCAGGGAAAGGGAACAGAGAAGAGAGGGACCACATTCTGTGCATGCTGCCCATGTTTATGTGTAACCTCACATTCCAATATTCCTCTGCATATCCAAGAATTCAGAGCGTGGCCTGACCACAGGCAGCTGAACAAAACATTAAAATTAAGGCTGTTTTCCGAAACTGACGATTCTGAACAAGCAATGAACCCACTGTTAATGCTCTATGAATAACACCACTAATGATATTAATGAACTAACATGCGTATGCACTGAAAATAATTCTGGAAACAAAACTATTATTTTATGCAAAGTCGCTATCAAGTAAAGATTACAGGTTACTAGTGCTAACAAGTGGCAAATAAAATCAGATACTTCTAACAATAGTCTGCATCACTGGATATACCCATCTGCTTCTCTCATAATTGAACAACGTTTCCATCAATACTTGCACCAGAAGATTAGAATCCTTATCATTTGCCTCAGTCACTGATGGAAGTTGGGAAACATGCACCGTTGCATTTCACTGCGTTTACCAGATCTATATACATGCAAGACTTCTGACCATAAATATCCAAATGCACCAAGAACATGCTACTTTTCATATTTGCACTATTTCTTTGCTTAGCAGCCATCCTTATGCAGGGCAACCAACCTTACAGTATACCTCACTTTGTTTATATATTATCCATTTAGACAGCTGGGTATTTGCAAAATCAAACATGCTGCTTTACAAGTCCGGTTCCCTAACTGAAAATCCCAGCTACCACTTTAAAAAAGAAGCACAGTGGTGTAAGGAATGAAGTACACAGCCATGCCATAAACTGAAAGAAACCTGTACCACCTGTTTGGTGCAAACACAAAGCTCAAAGACATCACCACAGTTAAAAATACAGATCCCCCCCCATTCATGAGTTCCTGCCTCTACTTAAGTTAATTTTACTTCATCTGACTCACAGCAAACCCTCATCAAACAAAAATAAACATAGAAGTGTTGATTTGCTTTGGGGTGGTGTTTGAATACCATAGGAAAAGGGACACCAGTTCATGGTATACACTCAACAAGTTCCGAGAACCCTGAGGAATCTGCAGTGTTCCAACATGCTTGTGACAGTTCCCTGCATCTGCAAGGAACCATGTCTACACTGCTTGTTGTGGAGCTGAAATCTTCTGTAACCATCCTTTGACACGATCTCATCTGAAAATTTCAACCACAATGCTTTTTCATGACCCCCACATCCTCAGTAACTTCAGTGATACAACACAGGGCATAAAACATAATCAGTGGTTTGATTCACCAATGATTTTGTGTCATGCTACCATGTTTGTTCAAGGCATACCACCTACAGTCGCTGGTGCTATACTCTGACACAGCTCCGTATGGAAGCTCTTAGGAAGTCTGACACATGGACTGAGATGTAAAAAGAAACCAGTATTTACTTCAGTATTTACTGAAAGAAACAGACTTCCCTAACATTGGCAAGACAGACAGGACACAGAATCTCTCCACTTGTTGCTCTTGTCTCCAGGTAAAGACCATGCTCTGAATTTTTCCGACATTTACGCTCTTTTCGACTTTTAAATTCAGACACTTAGGAAGGTAGTTTTTGTATTTTTTGGCACACTCAAGCAAATTGTGCTATGTGACCACTCAGTCTCACAGACTGCAGGAGACCACTGCGCCAAAATACACAAAGCATAATGTCACATTAAGAAATTCATCACAAGCGAAACAGATATCTTTTCAACCCAAAGACCATGGGCCCAAAGAAGACAGCTGGCTTAGGCATTTTTGGAAGGGCAACCAGTAAGAGATGTGATACAGACTCGCCCACAATAACAAAGAAAATCACTGGCAGTAGTCAGAGACACAGCCTGGCTGGAGTAAGCTGCATGTTATCAATGTTACAAAACACAGGCCCTGCTCCATGCAAACAAATCAATGGCCAATGAAGACAAATATACAGGCCCACAACAACTGAAGCAATTCAAGAGAATTGTGTAAAATGCATGTCCACACACAGTATAAATGTAAGACAATGGGTCCTGTTACCTTTACATTCAAATAGGTTCCAAAGCAATCAAATACATATGACAAAATAATCCAGACCTGTAGAAGAACCGCCATAAATAATTTAATTGTGTATCACCTGTGCATCTTGCTGACAGATATGTAACCATGTTTCCTTTCCTAATTCCTCTTACAGAGGTTATTTCACTTGATTCATCCTTCAGTTGCATATACTAGAGGAAAAAGGGGCATGCTAACCCATTGTGCTGTAACATTTAATATTTATTTCGATTTAATATTTCATTAAAACGAACAGAATGCAAATTAATTCAAGTCAGAATGCAAGAATTCCCCATTTTACTGATAGAAGAATGGTAAACAGGATTTGTAAACAAAAATGTTAAGTTAAAGAATTACATTGTCATAATGGAAATAATGTTGCCGCAGCAATCTGGGTCAAACTACACATCTGTTAAATTATTTTCAAAGGTTCCTCGCCAATCTGTCAAACGTGTCAAACTACTGAAGGCTAGCCAACATACTAAGTTTTCCAGGTATGACTATATTTTAAAGCAAGCAGTCATATACAAGGGATATAGAACAAATCAATACAGCATATTTTCAGGAAATTTTGTAAGCCTGTATGCGCTTGTAACTGGGTCCCACACATACTGTACCAGTTAAACTGAATTGCCTCGTGAAATATAATCCAGTATCAATGGTACATCATTGAGTAATTCATGCTGTGTTAGCTTCAGAACTAAAGCCTATCTCGTGTAAGTATTGGAAACATTGTTTCTATTACTGTAACAAACCAATTATTTCCGAAATGTTCACAATTACTTGTAATGACACAACGCGGTTTTATAACAATAGCCTTCATCTCGACATCCACATGCAGATTACTGTAACATGTATCATTTTTACCCAGTATGTACATTTTCCCTGTTTGTAAAGAATGTCATTAAATAATCAAACATACCAAGCACTTACTTTACGCCGCTTTGAGCTAAGTACAGTAAATATTTTCATTATGTATCTTATAAGAAATAACATACATTGAAATACTTTGTAATATACAGGACACAATTTATTACACACTACACTTAAACTGAATTTTTACTTAAAAGTTCCACACTTTGCAACTTAACCAAAAGTTACTCAACTTTTCCTTTTATTCTAGCGGGCTAGCCACCGGGTTTCTCTGAATGTTTCACATCCACACATTTTACTTTTAAAACGTGTACCGCGATAAAGATCCGAACGCCATCAGTTCGTTGTGAACGAAACTATAATCCCCCCGGTGCCTCTCTCCAGCGCCTCTCCCACATTCTCAGACAGTTTTATTAAAATTTTCAGACAAAAGAAAAACAAAAATGGCAGCCTGTCTTATTTTTATAAGGACAGGACGCCATATTCTGCAGATCCCAATTTTAGACACATTTCGGTTTTTAAAAAGCAAGATTAGTCGAGCTGAATGTAAATGTCACCAAAGCATTTGCATTAAGTGCATGAATGATTGTTTACGAAGAATTGCAGGTTTGAATAGCCCGGCTCAAAAAAAAAAAAAAAAAAAAAAACTAGACACTTCCTACAACAATCATGCCTTGCAAAATTGCACTGCGTTTGGTAAGAGGCTGGGTTTTTTGCAATTCAAATTCACAAATTCACAGTTGAATCACTGGGTCTTTTTTATCTTGCATTATGCGTGCCACACATTGTCAAATATTTTACATTTGCACACGGTTCTTGCCTTTTACAAACATGCGCTTGCTTTAGTGATTCCTGTGATTTGCAACTTTTTCGCTACTCAAATGACCGAAATAACTCATTTTAAACATAACGAAGTCCCGCCAATCACGCACAAGTCGGCATTTAAAAAGAAATGAAGGACTGTATACAGACCTGGTACCCCGATTGCAGATTTTTTCTCTTGCAAATATATATTAAAAAGGTTGGTGTTCTTTCTGCCTGCCTTCAATCTGAGTTCAGACCTTCCGGGTCGCCTACTGTTCACTTCTGGGTTCTGCAGGCAGAGAAATGGTTTCATTACCGTCTTATTTTCCGTGGATCGAAGCGAAAAAGATTAAATATACCTAGAAATGGGTAGGAAATGAGACCGATTTTCACCAAAACATCAAGTTACGACGACCTCCGATGCGTTTTTCATTGCATGGAGCTTTTGTTAGCATATCAACATAGCGGCGAAATGAGCTCAACCAATAACCGACAGGCTATGGCGCGTACGCTGAGATGAGAAACATAATTGCATTTTATGTCTGTGAATTTTGCTTCTGGGTAGCGACATGTAATAGTTTGCCTGCTAACATTGAAATGGTGAATCTGAGGGTATAGGGTGTTTTCACCGTTGTCTGTTTTTCGTTAACACTGGTTGCTGACACAATTTAAAATCGCGCAGACATTGATCTGAAAATAAACGTCCAAAATGGTGTCATTTCCCGTCTGTTTTGCAAGAAAATGTATAAGCCTACGTGTGTGGAAGTCCACGTTTACAATACCGTTTGTGTATGTGTGCGTATGAGTGAGAGAGGGAGAAACGGGGTCAGACTGAAGATTTCCTCGTATGGGCGACAAGAAGCATTTTGTCATGATGTACACATCAGCATTATCACGTCTCTTCTCTAGAGATGATTTTGTGTACCTTGTATGAGGTTAGAATTTTATCAGCACGTGCATTGTTCTCCATGTAGATGTGTGTCTGCCTGGCACCGTTTCACGTCCGACCATTCAGGCGTTCAAAAACACTGCGCCAGATTGTCATTGTACTTTATCACCTGTTTGCGACCGAAGCGTCTATTTTTGGGATGGAGACAAGTCTGGTTTGATTATTAATAAATGTCATCAAAGAGGAGATCACGAAGGGTGTTTAATGAGAAAGATATGTCAACATGTAATGGTAAACCCAGATATTTTACAGCCCATTGGATACAGCACATTGAAAATTTTCTGTTAGGTGTTCCACTGACTTTTAATAACATAAATTCATCATAAATTACTAGACTATATTTCCCAATCCAGTCTAGATACACACTAATTTACTAGGCTACTGCAATACAGAACACAATGCAGGACAGTGACAAATCAGAACGGCAAAAATGATCCTTTGTTAAATCATTTTGTGTACTTCTGTGAGCAGTAGATGGCAGTATTTGTTGCAAAATATTTTTTAAAAAGCCTATGATTCGGGGAATGGTGATTCTTTGACCAAGGACATCTATAGACTTCCTTTGTTTCCAACCATGCACAGTTTTTTCTTTTTTTTTCAAACTAGGACGAAACTCTTAGAACTTTTAATGTGACGAATTGCCCAGTAACATGGGAAGATTTTGAGTTCTATTTAATGGAGGACGGAATTTTATTTAAGCCTTTTTGAGTGTTGTGACCTGTTTTTAAAGAATCAAACTAATGCAGACCTTTCTAAAGTCGCACCGTGAACCTTCCGTTCCGGTTGAAGAAAGCAGCGCGATGCAGACAGTTTGCAGCATGGTGTTACGTTTATAGCATGACAGAGAAACCGACTGCGATAAACATGCACCGCGAACCACCCAGTACTGCTGCTCCACAGTTTTAAAAAGCCTGTCAAACGAGTTCTGCAATGACCGAGGCGAACACACAGACACGCACACGCGTTCACATACCACAGGTAAAGCGCGATCGATCGGGCACGCCCCGCCGAGAGGAAGGTAAATAGTGCGAGCGGGCTGAGCACAGAGACGCACACATAAAGGATGTGAATGTGTTGCCTCAGTTCAAAACGCTGGGCATTCCTGTGCGACAGGTAAGTTTCCGTTTTCCTAATATCTCCAGTCTGTTTCGCCTTTCCCATTCTGATAAAGTCATCCTTCTATTTTTTTTTCGATTATCCTAGGGTGGCCTAACTAGTCTTGTTTTTACGTGTACATGCCTTAAACACGGTCGATCGAAAGCCATCAACGCTGGTGAAGTAAGCCATACATCCTCTCTTCGTGTTGCTTCCTCTCTGAAACTTTCTCTCTGTAACTATATTTGGAGGTATGTACGTTATTTGAGTGGTAATAATAAGGATCGCTACAATAAATAATAACAACAATACAAAACAATAATAACATAAATACACATAATAATATTAACAGTAACCATCATGATAATTACTGATAATTCTCATAAAAGATAGCTACTGACGTTCGTATGGTAGCTGAATCTCAGTGAAGTGTCGGTTTTATACGAAATAATTTATTCAAGGAAAACATATCTGAATAAATCAACATTTTATCTATTAACATGAATAAAATATAAATGCCATAACAGAGATAGTAAATCAGTAGAATACCAGATGTTTTTATTCCATTATTTGGAGTTGTAATACAGTTGACAGTGGTGTTAGTGTTGAAAGTTTATAGTAAAGAGTTTGCATTTCTGGTTTGTTGGCTATAGCATTGCTGTCGTTGCATGCGTATTTCTCACTGACGGAAAACAACGGCCTGTACCACCCTATGATGGTTATATAGGACTCTTTGACAGCGTAATGAGGTTTAACGTGCTCTACTCTGCAGGTGGCTGTTGTTGAGAACTATTGCGCCCCTATTATTTGCATATGGTTCTACGAGAAATTAAGCTAATAATTAATTTAAGTGCAAGAGAGACCATTTATGGTTAAAGAAATACATGCATAGTTAATGGTTTATTAATACTTGCAACAATAACAGATCTATAGAGCATACATCTACAATAAAGTTTAGATTCAATATGACAATCGTCAAGTAGTAGTAATGCATACTACTTCATTAGTTTTGCTCATAAACCTCCAATGCACTGTGACTACTTTGTTGCATCGCTGACACAATGGCAAATAATTGCCTTTCCAAGAAATGCCCATATGCATCCGAAATGGTGAGCATCCTAAAGCAAACAGGGTTGCAGCTTGCTGAGTAGTGCTTGAAGGTTGCTGCAAAAGGTGTCATGAGCAAGAGACTTGTGTGAACACGATGGGCTTTAGTGAGCTTGAAATGGGGGAAATACAGGCATCATTCCATGAGCCAGAGCCATCAACATCAAGTCAATTCAGTAAAAGCAACCCAGTGATTATGGAGAAGAGAGAGTAGAGAGCACTTTGAGGGCCAGATGCTGAAGCTACACCATTCTCCAGTCAGAACATGTCTGGAATTCTAATGTGAGTACTGAGGTACGAAGCATACTGCCAAGAGCAGCAGGACTCAGCCCTGGCTGCTTTGTACTCGGGTGCTTTGTCCTGAAATTGAAACATTTAAAATATTTACACACGTTAACTTTCTCCCCTCATTCCTGATTTATCACCATGAGTCTGGTGGGCCCAGGGCTGAACAAAAAGTGTCATTTGAGAAAAAATGTCATTTTTCTTAAATTGTGATACTTAAAGCTAAGGATACATGGTTGCCCCCAATTAACACTGGAAGTCAGAGGATGAAAGAGGGAGAACTCCCATGATGCACCATGGCTTGGAACACTTGAGCCTGAACACCTTGACAGCTTATCTCAAAGATAATCAACAGTGCACACAACACAGACAGTCCCACATCACGCAGAGCTGCTGATGGCTGCCCAACTGTAACGTGAATTCAATTAAAGCAATATGAATAGATACTGTGTTATTATAGAGCGGTTTATTCATATTAACGTTCCGTGCCAATAGTGCCTTGGTAACGGTGGGAAATGAGGCTGGGGGGTATTCAGAGCAGCGTGTGTGAGAAAGATTGTTTCAGACAATGCAATGGTACAGCAGGAAACAGTGGTCAGCCAAGGCCAGGAGTGGTACTGAGCATGCCATGCATCATGAACACGGCCATGATTATGAAAGATGCACGGCTGACATTATCAGGGCTTGAAATAACTCTTGTTCTCCAGAAAATGCCAATGCATATCTGACAGTTGAGCATGTTTTTACCTAATGCTATATTGTACATTAGTGGGTTGAACATTGATGTACTTGGCAATGATGTATATGACACTTCTTGTGTTAAAAAAAAAAACAGCTCAATCTGGAAGTAGCCTAAGTTGAGTTGAGTGTTTTGCAGTAAAGTGCAGAATGCACTTTTGTTTTAGAAAAAAGGAATGATTTATTTTGTAAAAATGTATAGCTTTTCTTGAGTAATTATTTAATTTAAGCCATCATGGTACTGCCATTGAATAAACTGAACAGAACAAATACATTTACCCTGAGAAAAAGAAGTTATTCTTACCTAGTGGATATCAGTGTGCTGTATATCTCTAGGATAGTAAAGAACATACAGTGGTTTACACGGGCATTAAACTATTAAATCGAGAAACATTGAGTTGAATTGTCTGTCTTTGTGAAAGAGAATCTGTTTTCTCAAATGTCACCTGCTGAAACCAAGGTTAAATAAATGAACAACAGAAAAGACAATGGTGATTTTAACTTTGAAAGGCAGTGCACATCAAATTCTGCTCTGTGGTAAACACTTTCTTTTTCTTTGCTCTCCTCTCTGTCGTAGTGATGGATCTTGGCATTTTGGAGACAGCAGGGACTCTGGGATTGTTTAAAATTGTATGCAGTTTCCTTTCTTTGCCCACCCTCAGAGACTCACAAAACTCTGTCAGCTTTTGCTGCAGCTGCCTGGTGTTCTTCACAGATTTCTCTGTCACAGGTAAGGACTCAGCTCCTTTCTCTTTCTGTCTCTCTCTTCAATCGCAGCCACTTTTCATTGTATTTCTCAGACTGCATCGCTCAAAGCAAAATTTAACATCGCTGTCTTTCTTCTGTATCCCAGCATTCCTTGCTTTTCTGTGGTTGGCCACGCCTTGGCAGCCTCGGTTTGAGGTGTCCAATGATGTGATTGCCCTGCGCCTCCTGCTGTTCCTTGACCACACCTATGGGGCGGTGCTGTTGATGACCACACCTCTCGTCGCGGTGGACACAGTTTGCAGGGCACTGTGGCCAGCAGGCGGATGTGCGGAGGAGGACGAGGATAACCTGGGAGATGGAGACAGGAAGAGAAGCCGAGGCAGAGGTGGAGTGAGGTGGAGAGAGTGGGAGGAAGCAGGGGGAGAGTTTTACACAGGCGTCCCCTCTCAGCTGACGTTAGCCCAAGTGCCAGAGGGAGGTGAGGGGACGACTCATAAGGCAGAGGCTGACACAGCTGTACTGAGGAATGAGGATGGCTGTGCTCAGGGCGGGTCTCTGCAGCACGTCCCGGGGTTCCTCTGCTGCCTGCTGGTTTGGGCTCTGTGTGGTGTCTGTGGAGAGAGGGACTGGAGGCCAGAGAGGGGCCTGATCGAAGCCTGCGCGCAGAGGGGCGACTCCCTCGCTGTGTGCCTCCCGGACGTGTTCACTGTGACCAAACGGATACTTGGAAATCCCTCTCAAACCCTGGGCACCCTGGCCCTCTCCCTGGCCCTGTTTTTAAGCAGGGGCATTGCTAACAGGAGGCTCACTCACGGACAGACGGACGTGGAGATGGACAAACGGACAGATGATGTGGACGGCCCACGGCTGTTGCGAGCGTGGCCCGTATCCTGCACGCCTGTCCGTTACGACACAGAGGCT
The DNA here is from genome assembly GCA_019176425.1 of Megalops atlanticus. Lineage (NCBI taxonomy): Eukaryota > Metazoa > Chordata > Actinopteri > Elopiformes > Megalopidae > Megalops > Megalops atlanticus. The sequence goes on from CM032882.1 coordinate 37,899,831, forward strand.
CAGTGGGCACGCTCTCACACGCCGTCCGGCGGTCCTGCCGTCCACAGACTGCCACCGGCGTACCTCCTACACGTCCTGCACACCTGCACAGCCGGGCCACACGCCAGCGATCCCAGCTCAACGCCCCCCCACGCAAGCACCGCCGCCGAGCGCGGGTCACACGACAGGACTGCGCCGTCGCAGGGGACGGGGTCGCCATGGACACGCTGCGAACGCGGCGCTTTGGCACACGCCCACGCCGGACACGTCGTAATATTGTTGGGTGCGTGTCCCCCGCGCTCGCCGTGTGACCCGGCTGGTGCGACCGGCGCTCTGGACCGCACGCGCCCCCTCCGCAGGCCCCGCGGGGGCGTCCGCCTCAGAGGAGAGGTGCTGACAGGGGTGGCGTGCGTGGCGCTGCTCTGCCTGCTCCCCCCTGCCCTCGCTGTTAACACCCTATTGATCCGCAGCGTGGAGAGACTGGCCGAGCGGGGCCTCCGACACATTCTGTCTGCATCACACTGAGGAAAGCGTGCGGGGTGATGACAGCGAGGCTTGGAGCAAACAGGGATTCACCGAGGAGGTGGTGGTGTTGGGGCGGGCTTGTTAATGCTGCACCGAGTGTGAACTGGGGAAGGAGGTGATAATCGCAGAGCAGCAGGCTAATGCTGAATGCGGAACAGCTCATCAGTCTGTCATCGTACGCCCAATAAAAGGCTACAGCTCAAACAGTGCCTGGGTTCTCATTGCAGTGTGTTGAGGGCTCTCTGTTTACCGACCACCTGCCAATATTGTGGTGGCACCAGCTGTCATATCAGAACTGTCCCCGGTGCGACCTCTTCTCGTGATCCAATGAAACCGGGATCTCGGACCTGGAATGTTAAGGCTGTTCAGCTGTACATTACATTACATTACATGCATAGACACTCATCCAGAGCCACTTCCAGCTCAATGGAACATAAGTCTATCTGTTCAAGTTTAATGAGCAACAGTGTCAGACCAGGCTAACAACACTCCCAGACCAGTGAGTGCGGGCAGGTACAAACCCATCACACCTGTCATACACAAACTTCAACACCAGATGTCCCTCTATGATTACTCACCCCTCAAGGAATGCCAGGTTTAGGATTTTTGAAAACTACCGTTCCACAGATATTCTACCCCCACAAAACAGGATTCACATTCAACAGCAAGATATTTTAAAACAGTACCATCAACGTAGCCCGCTTTGCTTCAGGGTTTTATGGTTGCTGTGTAACTTCGGAGGGACAGGGGTTCGAATTCGCAGGGGAAAGGGCCTGGCTTGTGTTCAGGCTTGCACGGGCAGATGTTTCGGGTGCAGCATGACTCAGCCTGGAGCCCAGAGCAGAGCGTAGCAGCTGAGACGCCAGAGGAAGCCGCTGGCTCTGACTGTCACTCCACATCTCCTCTGCAGCCTCAGCTCTAGCTAGCGTGTCTCTCTGTAGTGCACGTGCTGCTCAAACAAGGGCAAATGTTTTTCCCCAGTTGTTCTTTCTTTATTTATTTTCACAAAGGTCACGCACGCTTGAAAGTAATGTTAGCCAACGTGGTGATACATTCAGGAATCTCTGGAACTGGTGTCGTGTCTTTAACTGCTTAACGTTGACAACATTTGTTGTTGATGAATTGCAGCAGGGATGTTTTATTTATTGATTCATACTTACTTTATTTAACAGCGAGACAGACTGTCATCCCAGCAGTGGTCTGTTCTGGGAAACGCAGACTAAAACTAACAAGTACGCCCGAGGGAGAGCCAGTATCATAAGGGATTCAATGAGTGTGTGTGCAGCCAGCAACAAACTGATGCATACTGTCTTGTTTTGGCAGCAGCCACTAACGGGAGTATAATCTGACACAAGAAAAACAGAAATCCTATCAGTGACGTAACCAAGTACAAAAACTCACAAGCCTTAAAGCAAGACCATATATCCTTAAAAATGGAAAATCAAGAAAGAAAAAAAACTCCAACCCTCCAGCATATAATCATGATATGAAGTAGCATTTCAAAGGTGGAGAGAGAAAAAAGGGCCTTTTTATGGTTTGCCTCCCAAGAGCATCTGTCAGATTCCCAGACACAGACATACGCAGAATGACTGTGTCTGGCACAGTGTGTGGGAGGGTTGCGCAATCACGTCTATTTGTGTCATTTGCTTTGTGCGGCAGACATTCAAAGATCACTGGGCCCTTAAGTGAGAATACACACACACACACACACACACACACACACACACACAAAGCCTGAAAACCAATAATGACCCAGCATTCTTTCTATATCCTGTATGTTCAATTCAATACTAAGTGGTTGAAATCATTTTAAGTTAAAAAAAAATTACAAAAGTCTGTAAAAATGACAGAATAAGATGATGATATTGAACAATGCGTTGGTCCATTGGCTTACTACACATGATCAATTTGCTCTTATTTTCCCAGGTGAAAGACTTTAGTGTTAATGGACTTTTAGAGGGGGCAAGTCCTCTATTTCATGAAAGGCCTCTGAGAGCCAGCTGAGCCGTCAAGCTGCAGCACAGTGCATGAGCTCACTGTCTACTTTCCTTCCCAGAGGCGCTGCTGTCAGTCAGAATCCCTTTCACACAGAGGGAGACCCCTAGTGGTTGGTGGTGTAACATTCAGGACAGACCTTACATGTACCCTACAGTCCTCCCCTGTGTAATGCAGGCTCACACAACCAGATGCTACTGTTGATACAACACGGATTTCACTTCAAAGACTTCATAGTGCAGTGAAAATCTGTTGCTTAGTGGGCAGATTGTCTCCCATTAGGATTAGCTTTGTTTCACTGCTTTACTGAGAAAAAGAAGCTGCCACTGTTTGAATGCACATGAAGCAATGGTGATGCAATGTGCATTAATCAGGAACTGTGTGAAAATATGCAGTGGAAAAAATGAACTGCAGAAGGCAGGGTTCTTCATTGCCTAATGGTGCAGTCTAATTTACAGTCATTTACAGATACAGCGTTCTTGGCATTAGACCCCTAGGTTCAACATGTACGCTCGATATTATCGACTTGAAATATTTCTTGGTAAATTTAAAGAAAATGCTTTCAGCACATTTTTTTGGCATTACTCTTTTCAGTAATGAAACAGCTTATGCTAGGAGTTGCAATACATCCAAATATATCATTCTCTTTTTGGACCAAAAGACCGCCCTGCCCAGAACAAAACTTGGAGCCAGTCATATAGCAAATTCCGAAAATTCCTCAGTGAATGTCAAAGACTCTTGGAAGGCTACCAAAGCAGGGAAAAGACCTTACCTGCTGGGCAACTCTGTGCATCAACAAGATAATTTATTCATTTCAGCACAAGCCAAATACTCAGATACTGCCTGGAAAAAAGCCAGTGCCATTTCTTCACTGGTCATCCTCTAGATCACTGCCAGAAGCCATAAACCAATACCCAGTGCTTCAATCAAAACGTAAATATGATGAATGAATCTTCGACTCTGATTTCTAGTGAAGTACGTGTTTGTGCGAGAGAACAATGACCAGGCATTCAGATCAGCTGGAGTTTTTAACGGTTCTCTTTATTGTACATTAAAACACTTCTCATGAACCTCTAGCTGCGACGGCACACCAGAGAGCATTTACACAGCAGCGGCTGCCAATCAGGAGCCCCTGACCTCGCCCCCCATCCCCCACACCCCGCCCCACTCCGTTAGGTCGCACCTGATAAGCAGCGAAACAGCCCACTGACGACACAGAAGGCTGAGAGACAGGAAAAGGAACCTCCACAACTAAAACCAGGAAAGCTGTAAGAGAATATAACAATCCTAACATAGATAACACATTGTGTTTTTTTTTCTTTCTTTTTTTTCTTAACTTGCAGGAAATTCATGTTTTACACACCGAGGCACGAGAGGAGGCAGGTTGTTTGACTGGAGGTCTTTTGGCAGAGCGTTGCGCCGGGCTGCCATTATGGTTTTGATACAGTGGATGAAAATGACAGCCCTTAACTGTACACGTTTATCCCGCAGGCTACAGACAAGGCTCAGATTAAATTGTCTGGAGACCGACTTGCTCTCAGAAAAATTACTTGAATGAAGATCATTGGTTTTTTTTTTTTAAGTTGCCCTTTTAAGACCGACATATCGGAGTCTTGCAGCGTTATCCAACTCCAAAGCTCAGGAGCACTTCTAAACTTCCAACGACTTCAGAGATTTTACTTTTAAAGAACAGAGGAAAAAAAAAATCAAGGATTGAAATTAAATCTCATTCAATAAAAATTCAATTCGGTGATACAGAACTGGACAGAACACTTTTCTTTTTCTTTTATGAACAAGAGATTGGAAGAGTACCAGAGACAGAATGATGAGCCAGAAATAGAAACAATGAGTCGGGGTGTGCGTGTGCGCGTATGCCTATATATGTGTCAGAGGACTGATGAGTGCAAAACAAGGACACACAATGTTTACAGTGATTTATTTGGCAACATCTTTCAGGGACAAAATCACTAATGCATTTAAAAAGTTGATAAGGAAAGGGAAATTCTAATCTAATTAGTGCAAGCATTACCTTTGACATCTTTGCAGCAGTGGCAACCCCTCTGTGTTGTTATTAACCACTGCTTGGGATACTGAAGGCTGTTATGTAACTGTTTGAGTTGTATTTTCACTGAATGAACGAGGAAAGGATTTAGAGTATGCCTACAACAGGGCAGAATCTATCCTGTACATGAGCCACAGAGACCGGAAAACTCAAGGAACTGTTTCTGTAACATTACAGATCATTGCACTTCATATGGGGCCAAACGGATAAATCTCAATGCTATGATTTAACAAATCAATAAAGAAAAACATTGTAATGGATGTGTTTTAAAAAAAAAAAAAAAAAACAGATTTTGGATCCTCACTGCCATCTGAACTTGATGGATAACTAATCCCTCAACAGAGAGAAGAAAAGTTTGAAAAAAAGGTACGATTAATGAATCCCTGCAAACAAAAAACAACTTCAATGAAGGAAAAAAAGCATGCCTGTGACATATGGAAAGAAATCCCCACTTCTAATAGCAATAGATATTGAGGACTCCAAGGTGTCCTCTTACAGTCCCTTAAAACCAGACATAAAGACATAACGAGTAATACCGAAAGAGTGAGGCTTCATGAACCCTTAAACGGGTGGAGTTGCTGTCATGAGCCACAAGAATGACTCTTCACTAATTTTAGCCCATCATTGTGTTTTGCAGTGGAGGGCAGTCTTTGGATTGGTTCGCAGGAGTCAGTGATTGACAGCAGACTGTAGCCCCGCCCTGTTACGGGGGTTCAGAAAGTCGCACTTTCCCATCACTGATGACGAGTGCAAACAGCGAGACCTTCCGCCCTCTGGGAGCGAACACCCCACTCCCCTGTACGCCAGAGCGCCCCTGTGACCACAGCACCATCTTAGGACTGGGCTGAAGAGAGAGAATGAGTGGAGAGACAGCTCTCGACAGCCTTCAGTACGGCACTCATGACAAGACTGAGCTGCGTTCAGTGCAGGAAGATTCAAAGCATGATGTTATTCAGCGCACATTATACATCGAGTCTGCCAAAAATGGGGCATGACCTGCAATAACCAGCTTCAGATACAGGTATCTACTGAGCCTGACGCACGAGATGGGGCCCAGGTGCTCGACTCACCTCCCCGGTGAGGAGATTTTAAGACGCACCTGCCGGGGAGGGATTCGGTCACCAAGGTCACTGCAGGTGCGGCTGAAATGCTAGCGAAGGCCCACAGTGCGATTCGGGTAACCTCACCTTCTGCACACGAGGGTGGATGACCGAGGCAATGCTGCATCTAAGGACGTCTTTCTGCACTCTACTTCTCACCCCACTGCATAAATAATTCATGGTCTGTAATGTATTATCCATACAGAGCCCTCCAGACAACGGTCTTAATGGAAGCAGCGAGGATTTCAGACATTCTGATCGGGGAGATCACACAGTCAAGCCTAAACATTGCAAATCCCTTAGCCACTCCGAGGAACTAAACACCAGATACGACTGAAATCAATGAACACCCCCACTTTTTTAAAATTCTGATTTTTTTTTTTTTTTTTTTTTTTTTTTAACTTTTTTTTCAGCAATTTGTGCCTTTTCGACACCAGATTCAGTGATATCAGCTTCAGGTTATGTCTAGGAGGCACAGTGTCCAAGGATTATACAGCTGTACAGCTAGCGGCTGACTGCCTTCCCCCAGGACTCCTGGGTCCTATAGACGGACCGTGTTGATTCTCAGGGGCTGCACGTTCTTGCCGTTGGCGTGGCTCTGGCCGGGGCTGAAGTAAGGGAAGAGCTTGGCGTGGAATCTCTCTCTGTAGGTGTAGAGCCAGGACATGTCCTCGGCGTTGTAGAAGACCAGCAGGCCCTTGGGGTAGTCCAGGTACACTCCCACCTTCTCCAGCTTGCTCTTGACGTTGAGACGGGTCCAGGGCTCGGTGCAGGCGCTGTACTGGTTGCCGTCGTGCATGACGATGCAGTAGAAGCCGCGGCTGGGCTGGATCTGGATGCTGCCCTTGCGGCTGACCGTCTCGCTGGCCACCCCGATCATCCACTGGGTCTTCTCCGACACCATCACCTCCCAGTAGTGCACCCCCGAGCCGAAGCCCTCTGCCCCCAGCACCGACACCTCCACGTCGAAGCGGCGGGGCGAGTCCTGCAGAGGCTGGGGGTGCAGGTTGCCGTAGGCGACGATGGTGCAGTCGTCCGACAGGATGAGGCGCTGGTGGGCCGTGATGGGGTCAAGGGTCAGGGATGCTGGCACTGTTGGGCAAGAACAGAAACGGTGAGCCGAGATGTGGTATAGCAACAGCTTAGGACCGTTTGGTGTTGCCAAGGACCTTAGGCTGTTACAAATAAAATGTAGAATCAGTCCCAGCACTGCATTTTAATCAAATTTATGCAAGTCTTTCACTCTCGATTCTGCATGCCTTGTGTCCCTGCTCGAACGCCATCAAACAGCGTGCCGCCACCTCGGACTCATTTCATGCGGAGATAATTTCTCCTTTTTACCTCTGAGCCTGTAGAGCACCGGTAAAAGTCTGCTAATAACTGTTAGTCATTCAGCGACCTTCAGCAGGTGTCCCCAAGAACACCTACTCAAAAGAGCTGGAGTTGAACAAGAATGCTGACATCAATTGATTTTTATTATGGGCAGTGTAGAGGTTATTTTTTTTGTAAAAGCTATATGAAAAGAAAAAAATCCTAATGCAGAGAACAGCCAATGGTGGAAGGTGAGCAACCTAGCATTGTCAATTTGGCATTTCTTGAAATGTCATGCCCACAATAGTGTTATTTTCAAAGCCCTGGTGGATTGTGTGTTAACTTGCCCCTATCGGAAGTGCTGATGCAGCTCTCCCATATTAAGAAGAATTGTGGAGAGCTATACTGCTTTCTTCTTCACCACACACACACACACACACACACACACACACACACACACACACACACACACTACCTGAAAAAAGAATATTCAGAGTGCTCTGAGTTCTAAAACCATACAACCAGCTACTCACTGTAACACCTGAGAAAGGTTCAAAGTTGTTTGGTTAAACCATACTTCATTTAAGGGCTGAGTTTTAGAGGCCACTGCCTGCATTATACAAAACCTCAAGAGGTAGTTTTGACAAAATTGCTTTGTGTTTGACTAGCTTTTAACCCTGTTAGCAAAATGTAAAACAAAACCTCTCCGAAAGAGGCAATATTAAACATGCCTTCTCCTTCAGGAATGTAAACCTTCCACCTGGAGATACTCGCGCTTGTAATGTTTAAGCCTGCGTGCTGTTTTTGTTTGATTAGACATGAGGACGTGTCCACAATCCAGGCAAAGCCTGGAGCTGGGCGATGTGGAGAGAGACTGAAGAGCCTAGAAAAATACTTGCATTGTAAAGCGTGTAAAGTCTGTCCCCTCTGAGACTGACTGAGCAGGCCTGAGCTGCACACTGTTATTAGTGTAATACAGTGATGTGCTGTGGGACGGATTCCCGAGGAGAGGGAAAAAAAAACTCCTGCGGGATGAAATGACAACCACCATGGAGAAAGCCACAGCAAAGAGGCATTTAAAATGTAATAAAATGAAGAAAAAAAAAAAAAAAACCGCTGCAGGATTGTCTGGGTGTCGGGTTCGCGGCTGCCAGCGGGCCTGGGGGACGGGTGGCTTTTTTTTCCTGTGGAAGATGCTGACGGAGGGCCCTGCTCAAAGCCACCGAAGCCCAATCCATCAGGAGAGGTGTGGCTGGCAGGGCCCCCGAGACCCGCTGCCCGCGTGGCACGCTACCCACGCGCTCCTTCCTCGCCTCGGGAGCGAAAAACGGCTGATCTAACGGAAAAAACAGAGTGAATCGGGGACGGAGCGAACACCCGCTCCCCGGGAGAGGGCGAGCGGGACACAGGGCTGCAGGAGAGAGAGGCGAGCCGGGGCAGAGGGGTTAAACAGCCGACCCCCCTCACAGCGCAATGCAGGCCCTGGCGGGACAAACTCTGCGCCAAACCAATGAGAGGCCGTGCATGCACACCACAGCCTGCAGGCTGGAACAGGGCATCAGCACAAAAACACTAAAAAAAAACACTGTTTTTTTAAAAACACATCTTTTTTTTCCTCCCAAAAATGTCAGGGTGTAGGGGAAAAAACATACACACATGCACGCGCACACACGCACACACACCCACACATGCACACACACCCACACACCCACACACGCACACACACCCACACACACAATTTGTCCATTTAAAATGACAGTGTAAGTGAGCTGGCAAAAAGGCTCCAACGATGATTCATCAGTGAAAGTTTTCCACAAAAAAGGAGGCATGGAGAGCAGCCCTAACCCCGAAGCATGCAAATGGGCCTGTTTGGTTCAGAAGCAGTCATGCTGGAATCATCTGAGGTATGGGGTGCAACATTTATACACAATCAGCAAGGCAGTCAGGAACAGTAAAAATCCGTGGGAGGAATGAAACAATGCCAGTCGACTCTCTCACCCTATTACCTAAACCACAGAGCGCTGCAACCACTACATAAACTCATTTCACCATTTCCAAACCAGCAGTTTTTTTTTTTTTGCCTAACATTGCACATGAAACTATTTGTAACCCCAACAAACATTATGGAAAACTGGATCCAGTCCAGTGGGAAGGAAAGACAGGATGTTTCCACTGCTTCACAGCGGGCGTCATTAAATACCGGGATATTTAAGGTGATCTGACATTCGAGCCATGGTTTCTGGTTTGTGTCAACAAAGACACGGACAGTGACCATCTAATGGAGAAATCATAGTGTGAACGAACCCTTTAAGGAAAGCGTCTGGGGGGAGTGGGGTTCTCAAAAATGTTCTATTCGGTCTCTACAGCAGTGAGAGGACAACTCATAGCTCCATCTGAACAGAAGTCAGTGAATGCTACGCAGCTTCTTATATGTATTGACTGAAACGGCACAAATTGACGAATTTATTCAATTAGCGGAATATTCTTTGCAGCATCATGTTGAATCATTTCCTCTCAAAGCGAGTTAACGCCTGGCAGGTGGTCCGTTTAGCTCTGAGTGAATCTCTTCATCAGAGCAATTCAGCCTTTCTCAACACCGCTCCCTCCCGAAGCCTGGCTGGAAACACCGCTGCTCACAGAATTAAGTGAGCTACGCTCGTTTTCCCTTTCAAACTTCCACAACATCACTCACATCTTCTCTTTCTTCCTCCTCAATAACTTCCTGGCACATGTAGGGGAAAAAAAGAAAGAAGGGGGGGAAAAAATAATAATTTGAGAGGACATTTTTCTTATTGATGGGGAAACCCTCTGAAGCTAACCCAGAGTGAGAAAGGGAGGGAACGCAGCAATACTTTGGAAAAGCAAAACCAAACAAAAAAAGAAAAGAATAAAACAAAGGTAGGTTAATTCGGTGTCTGGAACAGTAATTAAAACATGCAAACACAAACACAACCAAAAAAAAAAAAACAAAAACTGACATTCTGACAATGGCTGGTATAGTACCTGGAGAGATATCCTGGAAGAGAGACTTCCATATTGTGTATTGCAGGGGTCCCATATACTTGGATGTTGGGAAATCTTCATAGGTTAGGTTGGTTTCGTGGATCTTCCCTTTTATTCTGTAGAGAACAGACAGGCCAGTGTCATTCTGCATCAGTAATAACCTTATGGCTCTCTAAGGTCTTGTTCCCATGACACACTCTGTGGGGAAGGTCTCCCATAATGATTTTAAGGGGGGTAATCCTGTTGAATAACTGGTGCTACACTGTAAAAATGGCAAAGAACAAGATTACGGTGCAAACAGCCCTAGAATTGGTGGCTACTGATATTACAGGGGCCATTTTCAATCGGTAGACCCTGTGTGCACACAAATTTAGACGTGTCGACTTTTTATGCAGTATTACAATAAGCCTTTATACTCAGTGTATATGAAAAATACCAACGTTTTGTCAACATATTCACCCTTGTGACTCTACAGTGATATCAAATTTCAGAATGGGAGGAAAGTTATGATCATCTCCTTTCTGAATTTGTTGCAGCTGAAATTAAATAACAATAAAATATACAAAACAAACCAAAAGTGTGGGTTCAGTCATGGAGACTGTTACACCTGAGTGTTCTGTAATGTATCACAAATATTTTTGTACTCTCTATTATTTGCATTACCCAGGAGGTGCTCCTATTCATATTTTCCTTCTATAATGAATCCATCTAGAATCGACCCACCATATTTGGTCAACAATGGAACCCTTCTGGTTTAATAACATAAGTTAGAAGTGTGCTTGCCAGACAGCAAATAAAAGTGGGAACACTCTGAAACTTGCTCGAAGCCTTCAGAGCTGAACCTTTCCTTTTAGTAATGCACTACAATCATGATACTCAAACTGAAAAAAAAAACCCCAGCTCTGCAAGGAACCATAAAACATTAGACATTCCTGCAAAATTTCCCAATGGAAATAAAACAATTCTACCAGCAGGCAACTCCCCAATGTTTATCGTGTCTCATGCCAGTCATTTTTCTCACTCCTGTAGTCTGTTGGAGTCGCCATCCATTCTCTCCCTCAATCTCTGCATCTACCCTTGAGTTCCACTCTCTTTTCCTGTGAGTCATTTTCCCTCATTATGTGTGCTGTATATATCGACCACCAGGCTCTCTTACATTTTCTTAAATCAAACAGACTTCTTGTTTTCCCCCCCTCTTAGGCGCCTCTGTCATCTTGCTTGGCAACTTCAAAATTCATCATTTGATTAGTAGCTCTTCAGCCGAGTCTCTTTCTTTCAGTCTCTCTATATCTCTCCCTCTCTCTCCATTTTCACTTGAGTTTTAAAAAGCTGGACGTCAGCTGGAAGCTTTCTCTCAAAGCCGCCACCCCCACCCCCACCCCTCCCAAATGCCCACGCCAACAGCCATCAGTCTCTGAATAACTCTGACCCTCTTTACATCCCGCAGCTTACGTTACATAACTCCGCCTTCTTAAATATCATCTGAGCGTGAGATAAACATAATGCAGCATACGCCATCGGCCACAAATCTACCCGCCATTAGTGCGCGGGTTTGTTGTGCTTAGTCAGTTCCCCCCATGTGTCACCTCCCCCTCAGTTTCCCCTCATCACCCACATGACCAACAAGTCGATCTTAGCATCTCCAGTCCAAGCCGCCCACCACCCAGCTTGATGACAAACTGTCCTTTGAGCTTCAGGTGGATGCTGTGTGTAGAAAAGCCCATCAGCGTATGTATTTTTATCGCAAGCTTCCAGGTTTTAATGTTGACAATACTTTTATGAAAATGTTTTATTCTTGTTTTATTGAATCTGTTTTTACATTCTCCTTTGTCAGCTGGTACGGGTCACTTAATCTAAAAAATAGGAATAGATTGCAGGGTATCGTCAAAGTGTGCTGTAAAATTGCAGGTACGACCCTGAATGAGTTAACTGATCCGTACAAGGTCAGGACTCTGAAGAAGGCCCAGTCAATTCTGGCTGACCCTAGCCACCCCTTGTTCAAGGAGTTCTGCTTGCTTCCGTCTGACCGCAGATACAAATTGCCAACATGCAGGACAAACAGATTTAAGAATTCATTTGTCCCAGCCGCCCTTGGCCTTAAAAATAACTTAATGTGATTTTTCATGTTGTAGTCACTGTCTTTACCCAGTGGGATTTTTTACGTTTTTTTTAATATGTTGTTTTTATTTTGTGTTTATTGTTTATTTATTTATTATTGTTTGTCTGATGTTGTGTGGATACTGCTGGCTGTACAACAAATTGCCCCTTGGGGATAATAAAGATATCCTTCATCCTTGATGGGGGAACGGAAGCAGAAAACACAGAGGTGCAGTCTCTGCTCCTATAAATATGTCAGTTCTGACTCGGAGATCTAACACAGATCGAAATGTGGTTCCCTACATCCTCTTCATTAAGTGAAGTTTATTGGAGAGAAGAGTGCCTTCCTTTCCATTCCCTGTGCCTTTGACACATTTGGGACAACCTTTCAATACAGTGAATCGGCGGATCTGAAGCTCCATGGATGGCTCTGGTTAGTTTCATTGACCCCCCCATACTCGGTGCTGCCCCCTGGCGACCCCGCGCGGTACCTCTCCGAGGTGAGCGCGATGCCCTCCAGGAAGCCGTGGCGGTCCATCTCGCCCAGGCGCTCCTGCAGGATCTGGATGCCCTCCCTGACGTCGCGCAGCTGCTGGCTGTAGCGCTGGATCTTCTGCTCGATGTCGGAGAGCGTGCGCGCCGTGTCCGCCTCCAGCTCCTCCAGCATGCTCTTCTGCCGCTCGCGCAGGAAGCGATGCAGCCGCTCAAACGCCTCGCCGATCGTCGCCCGCAGGCTCTTCGCCGACGACTGTGGGGGGGGGTTTGGGGGGAGGGGGATTCGAGAGAGACACATGCGGACTCATTTTCAACTCGGTGAAAAACGGGACGAGCGTGCTGGCTGTTGAAAATTTAATGCGTCGCCAGTGGAAGTCGTCTCTTCTAACGTTTTAACCCCACCCGGCAGAGAGGAGCCGGATGATTCTGGCAGGGGCGTTAGCTGGGCCCTGCAGCCCAGCTGCCCCGCCTTGTTCATCGTGGTATTAAAGTGTCTGCCGCCCACTCCACCCACCCCAGACTGAATCACAATCAGCGGGAGATTGCTTTTTCCCCAGACGTGCATCCGTCACTATTTATTCAATTAGCAGCGTAGTAAAATTTTCCTTATGGCCTTTTTAGCTCTGAGAGTGCTCTGCAAAACATAGAGAAGCAAAATAACAATAATCATGCCTGCTTGCTTCATTTTGTTTTCCCTGACTCCCGAGTTCAGAGCACAGACACTTTAAAAAGGGGGGAAAAAAAGGCTTCAAAGTCAAGCTCATAACAAAGAGCAGAAGATTTCAGAGCGGAGATAATGCACGGTCTGACTCTATTCATCCCAGAGGGCAATATGAAAATTCTAACTGACTCACACCAGTGGAGAGAGCAGCTGATCTACAGGAATCATTTAGGTGATGAAGCACAGGAACAAACAGAAAGAACAGTGAAACTCTCCCCCCCGAGTGATTAGGCTGAGAACGTAATAACGGCGTAAAGTCTGAACCCCGCGCCGAGTGCAGCTCACGCTCCAGAATAACGAGGGCTCGGGGAGAGGGGGCCGATAATGACGGAGATTGCAGGCTGGAGAGGGCTCAGGTGAAACAGAGGAGGGGGGTAGGGGGTGGGGGAGACTAATGGCAGAGGGGGAGCAGGGCGGGGAGCGGGGGCGGACTGGCGACTCGTGTCCCAAAACTCATCTGCAGAACAAGTCACGCCGGCGAGGGGGAGGCGTTAAATGATGATGATGATGTCGATGAACAGATATGGATCAGCCGGCTTGCGGGGGGGTGGGGTTATCTAAGGACACGCGGTCTCCCCTCGCCTGCTCCCCAAGCTGAAAAGGACCCAATCATAACGGGCAGACAGGCGAAAGAAAAAAATAAAAATGACGGCTGTTATATAAGGCACTGATACACGAGAGGTGAGAGAAAAGTTGGGGGAATTGATGGAGGCAGCCGCTAGAGATAAGGAGGGAGAGAAGGGCTTCCTATCAAACCAGGAGACTTCTGAAGAACCCAATCATCTCGAAAATGCCAAAGGAATTAATCGAAGACATCGGCTGGAAAGTGCATCAGCAAAATGAACAAAGGAAAATGATGTAGACGTCTCTTGCAAGAATTGGCTGCAGAGAGTTTCCATCAAAAAAGGGTTATTTTGATACAAAAGTCCAGAGGAAAGAAATATTACCCCTGCAAAGTCTGAACACTCTGTTTGATACTGCAAACTTAAAAAAAGAACTTAAGCAGCTTAAGTATCAAGCATTAAACATAGCAATTAATCAATTTAAACAACATAAAAATACATCAACAGTTATCATCATCGCTGCTACTATAATGTTTAACAAACCGCATAGATCTTTCACCTCCAACTTTTCAAACAGCAGATGGGTTCGCACTCTTTGGCGTGGGGGTGGGGAGGGGGTTTAAGATGTGATAAGAATGACAGACTCAGAAAAGTGTTGTCTTCCAATGCATTATTACATGTCAAGCTGAGGAGATTTAATGGCAACGGGGCCACTAAACAACAGAGTGAGCTGCAGCCTGCCAGCAATTACTCTCCCCTACGCCTCTGTACCTCAGACAGAACCAGCCATAAACCGCGCGGCAATGGGGTTGTAACTCACAATGCAGTTACCATATGTTCCCTACTCACCGCCTGAAGGAGGGGAGAGAAACAAATGAACCAACCTACACCCGGCACACTGCCACATAGAGGAGGCCTCTGCCCGTTTTCAGGGAGCTGACGGGGGGGGTTGTGCAAGGGATCCCAGTGAAAGGGGGACACTCCAGGGCTGCGCTACGACAATAATAAGTACAGGAGATTTGTACCTGACAGGGAACAACGACCACATTTTCACTATGAAAAAACAACAATGCAGGAAACAACTGATAAATGTCTACATTTATGTAACAATGCTAAAACCAAAGGAGTATGTAAAATGAATAAATATGTACATAAAATAAATAAGATTACTTGGGTAGTCACAACAGCCAGGGTGCAGTGAAGCAGGGAACAGGGATGTGAATCCCCCCCATGTGAATACCTGCAGCCACTAATCTGTCTGTGAACGGAGAAGGTCTTCTGTACAGGTGGGAATGAAGCCTAACCAGGTTTTTCTGGGTGTTTGTTTGAATTGTCTACTATCACCCATTCTGACTGCCGCATGAGGTAACAGGTCAGAAGGGCCCAGTGAACCTATTTCAGAACCAGCAGACAATTAGGGTCATTCTAGTTCAAATCAGCCAAGGCCTCAAGCACTCTGCGATCGACTAGATTGCCATTTTGCTATATATGAGCTGGTTCGGAAAAAAAAATCCAGGCCCCTACATACATTATTTCCAGAGATATTCTGATCTGGAAATATAGCAGAAAAAAATGACAGCCACAATTTGTGCCAAAATTGATGTGTATGTGGGGTATATCTGAGATCCACGTGTATGAAACCCCCCGATATTGGTTAATTTGAAATAGAATGTCTAGAGGGGTATAAAGTACTCCATGTAAACCATCTAATCTATACTACTGGGCCTCTGAACAGGAAGATGTAGAGGTACGCAACGTTTCTTCATCATAAAATTATCCATAAACATGCCACTTTCCACTTTCTTCTGGGAATTGAATATTTTCAGGCTGCACGTCAGTACCACTTGACGTCAAAAATCAGACATTGATGCTTGTGGTCAGAATTATCCTTTCTCATGTCAGATTTTCTACCTTCAGACTTCAGACACGGGGGGGGGGGCGATTTCACTCCACTTTGCGGTTTTTACAGTGTCATTTGCACCTCCCTGAGGAGTCTCAAAGGTACAGTGGGGGAGGTGTGAGACTTGTTGGGAAATTAGAGGTGGGGAAAAAAAAAAACAATAAATCACAGCATGTAAACTGTGGCACGCATAATAAAACATACACCATAAGCTTCATTAATGCACCATTTCAAGGGGGGAATTTTGACCTCTTTTGAGTTACATGGCATTTTCAGTGAGAGGTGGGAGTTAGAAGCCTGCAGTGCTGTAACAGCCTTTGCTAACTCACCGAGACTGAAGTGGAGGAAAAGCCAGCTTAAAGCGGGACCGGAAGACACACTCGCACATGATGAATGGAGCTAACCGCTGAGCCCCACACCGTCAGCAAATTTGCGTCTCCCAATCCCTCACAGTCGATGTTAAACGCCAGACGATAAGCAGGAGAACAGAGAAGGCGCTGCGGTATCGACTCGCTCCCCCCCTCCTCTCTCATCAGGCCCGAAACAAGGTGTCAGGATTAAAGAGCCGCTCAACAAATCAATTCTCCTTGTGGGAATTTCCGTGTCGATTGCGGGACGAGCCCCGCTGTGATTGGGTGGAGGCACGGGGTGGGCAGCCTCGCTCAATGCTGGGCCAAAAGTGCACTCATCTGCCCCCCCCCCACTCCTGTGGAACCTCCCAGCGTTTCCACAGAAGGGCATATATCACCTTGATGTTTATTTTAAATAGCGTGTGCGAGCATCAGAGAGAATCTCCGCTTTGCTGAGTCACGCTCTGTGCCCTTACCTTGGTTTCGGTCAGCTGCCTCTGTAGCAGCTGCAGGGCCTCTGTGTGCCCCACTTCACTATCCTGCAGGGTGGCCAGCTGCTCCTTCATCTCCCTCTGCAAGAGAGCACAGACAGGTGGCGTGAGACCCACAGTGACCCCTGCTGACCAGGAGGACCGAGACCTACATGTGACCCCCGGTAACAGGGATTATCAACGCTTTGTCAACTGATTATGACAAATTGTTCATTATCGTCGTAATCAGCAGTAGTGGCAGGAACATCTGTAACAGCATATTATTGTAACATTATGAAAAATGAGAAAATGCACACCTTTGTTGAAGAGTAGACAGACAGGATCAAATACTCATGGTCAAGAGACAAGTCGCACTTTTTAAATCACAGATTATTATACTGTGCCATTTATCATAATTCCTGATTCAGAGTGATGTACAAAGTACAACATAAATTAACACAATAGAATGCAATCTAAGAAAATCTAGGAAAAAATACTGTGTATGGATAGATCAAGAACATATGAAATATGTTCAAATGGAAACAACTGCAATTCAAATGCAATTCAGGTTAAAAACAAACAAGCAGTTTGTCTGGTTGTCTGTTCATGCTGAAGCAACAGACAGTAAATTTACTTTCAAGATCTTCTCATTACACTAAAAGTTCAACATAAATTCAACTTGTCATGTTGGAATGAAAGCTTTTTATAACTTATTGATTTAATTGATATTTATATTCTCCCATCTCCTCGCAAAGTCACATTTTTTCCATTGCTTGAGTCTAACAGGACCCCAGACAGAAACTATAAATAATAGGAGAAGTTTGTGAATTATGCAACGCCTTAAGAGCCCCACAGAATCCGCCCTGTCATCCAAAACAACCACGCCACCGTCTCCACACACCTGGGTGCAGTCTGGCCGGCAGCCGAAGGAACGGAGACCGCCAGCGTCCAACAGTACAGGCTGACTTCAATTTTTTTTTGAAAAAAAAAGTGAATTAACTTAGGCTCTCAACCCTGACTGCATCTCATTCTCCCCTCCCAATGCTCACACACCATTACGGCCTTCACCAGAATTAATGGGAAAAAGCAGCGTACGCTTTAAAAAACAGAAAGCAATATTTACAGAAACTAGTTACTCAAAGTTCCAACCTGCAGTGCCACAGTGTTTAAATTAAACGCTGTCCTTAAGACAAATGCAGTTTGCCTGGGGGTTTTTTTTTCCCTCCTTCTTTTGTACACGGCTTTCAGAAAACTCCCTCTATGGAGCGTCAGAATAATTGCCCACTTTACTTCCCCGGGAGGACAAGCATTCCTACGGTTACGGTGTTGGGTTACAGGAGCCGCGGTGCGTGAGCCCGCAGTGCTGAAAGGGAACACTGCGAAGGCCGGGGGCCGAGGGCC
Organism: Megalops atlanticus; assembly: GCA_019176425.1. Taxonomy (NCBI): domain Eukaryota; kingdom Metazoa; phylum Chordata; class Actinopteri; order Elopiformes; family Megalopidae; genus Megalops; species Megalops atlanticus. The sequence goes on from CM032882.1 coordinate 37,917,803, forward strand.
AGGCCCCTGAGGGACGACACAGTGCACCCGCCATTTCTCCCTCTGATGACTTCATTCCTCAGATCCAGGCTGCACAGGGCAGCGGATGCCATTTCTAACTGGCAAAACAGACAGGCAAACAAACAAACAAACACAAAACCCCACCGAGTGAACTCGTTCCAAGATGGCCAATGCAGTGGGAATTGGATCATTATGCACCATTAATTTTTAATACCCTTTTATCAACTTGACCCTTTTTAATATTTCATGTTTCCAGCAGAGAGAGCGAGCGGCTAAAACACCGGTAATAACGCCGGCTGCAAAGGCCCATGGGAAACGTGGCTTGGTCCACCCTTGGTGTGTGCTTTTCCTCATTAGATGAAGAATGGAACAGCAACGCCACTCAGATCCTCATCACCTTCCCTGACAGGATGCAAACCCCCACCGCCCTCCACCCCCCCTCCACCACGGAGTAGCAAAGCAGGGGCTGATTTTAAAAACCAGCCCACGCCCCTGCCCGTCCTCCTCGGCCTACTCCTGACATGACATTTCCCCAGGATGCAGTGTGGCAGGCAATAAGGTCAGGGCTGAATAATTGCAAAAAAATCTCACATTCATGCATTTCACCCTGTCTTTGCTCCTTCCTCCAGGTTCATCTCGGGGTAGAAAAAACAAAACAAAATAACAAACAAACACCAAATGGAGCGGCACACACATTCCCAGCCATGGCAGGGGTTCCTCCTGTCAGCCCCCAAATTTGGACAGCCGACAGGGGATTTATGCATGCATAACTGCTTCCTTTTGAGTGCCTAAATTGAGTCAAACTACTTGTGTGGAGAGGAAAAAAAACATCTCTGCAAATGGCAGTGTGAATAAATGCAGCAGGTAAACAACTCTAAATTCTGCATTCTAATGGCGAAGCTTTCTCGGACCACGACGCAACTGACAAAACGCTGAATAAAACCCCTTTTAGCGCAATGCTGAAACAATTCCAAATGCACACCTTCCGCAGGCGCCCGCGTAAATCCATACTTCCGAAGTTACGTGCGAGCATAAATTCGGCAGCGCGTTCTCCCGGCGTAACCTCATCCCCGCAGATGTCATAATTCTGTCGTGCGGCAGTGAACGGACGGCCGCACTTCCTGTCAGGAGCTGCAGACGAGACCGCCTGCGCAGAAACACACTGCCGCCTTGTTTACGGGCCGCAAATTAATCAAAGGCAAGATGCCAGGAATCTGTATTCTGCGCTGCTCTCTCACAGGGCTGCGGAGCCGCGCACAGCTGGAGCTGTAAAAGGTTACTGGCAGTGTAAATAGTAAGAAGTGTACATCAGTGGAATACAGACGATGCCTTTTGCATGTTTAAAAAAAAAAAAAGACGAAAAATGGAAAAAGATTAAACTTCGTTGCACTGAGATCAGGTCTATAGGTCAGGATGCATAAATAAATCTGATATAGGATATTTATCAATAGGTATGAAATCATTCCTCTTATGTCAGAAAAGCACTGTGTGTGTTTGTGTGTGTGTGCGTGTGTGTGCGTGTATGTGTGTCTGTGTTTATAGTACAGCTAAAAACAATGACTTGTACACATGTCCATATAGCCTACCTCCTAAATCAGTCTGCAACCACAGTTCCCCTTTAAGAATTTCTCTTTCAAAATTGAGAGGGGGGGAGCTTACTTCCAAGGGGATTATACACGACAAGCTCACAAATACAAGGAGGAACAAACCTGTTATGCAAATAATAATTGGAACTGCTGTACCTGACAAAAACTGAGCTGAAGTCAGATAACTGACATTTTCATTCTACAAATGTGTTCTTACTGTTCATCTCTCGGCACCCATTTTTCCCTGTTGATTTCATGACCTATATTTGCCTTGCTTTTAATACAGCTACTTAAATTATGTGAGCTTTTGACTTCAGTATTTAAAAGGAACGACAAACCAAGCTGTCACGGTTTGAAACTTCCCTACCTGCATGTTCAGCTGCATTATTTCATGAAAGGACACTTATAACCCTGTTTCTACATCAAAGCGAGTGTATAACATTAAGAGTGATGGGAGTGAGCCAGCAAAAGGCTGGAGTGGATTTTATGGAAGGTAAGGTCCAAGAACTAGTTGCCTAAGAAAGATTATGATGATGTTTTACAGCCTATCCACTGTGTACTGAAATATTGAATTACTAAATTAATCTCATTTGTTAACCTTTAATCATAAATGTTAAAAAAATGCCCTGTTGTTCTGGGTCTCTTCATAATGAATTCAGACCTGCTCAGTCCAAATAGGGCTAAGGGGGCCGGTGGGTGGGGACAGTCCGTACTCTGACCCAACTAAAAAAACTTCATGTATTGCTGCCAAATACTCTGTTTAACATCAGAGCCTGCAGTCCCTTCTGAAACTGTTTTTCGTCTCGGTCGAAGCTGCTACACATGTACTGCATTCTGCATCTTTCGCTTATTCCTCCTTTTTCAGCCTGGCTTTGGAATCACCAATCGCACGCGTTCAAGCTCCCACAGCACCCACCCCCGTGCAACATCCTCTGCACCTGCACAGCACCGCTGAAGCATGACAGGCGCAATCGTCCGACACACTCCCGTGCAGCCGATGGGATTTTTCCGGCGCTGCCTGTCCCACGGTGCACCACGAGTGCACCAGGTTTGACCTCCTGGCCGTGGTCCCACACAGTGCGGGCGTGGTCACACACAGTGCGGGCGTGGTCCCACACAGTGCGGGCGTGGTCACACACAGTGCGGGCGTGGTGACACACAGTGTGGGTGCGGCTCCTCACATGAACCGTGACGCACACACCGGCTCTTCCAAAGGTGGCCGCTGACGGGGTGGCGGGATTATGGGAAGGTGCGGACGAAACTGCAGCGCGAGGCAGTTTGAGGAGGAAATGGTGAAATGTGTGACTCAGACGGCAGGGCTACGTCAGCACATTCCACAGAGGCGGAGAGGACTGGAGAGGCCATCACAAAACGCCATTCTCAGAAAAATTCCAAATATAACTATAATAAAAAAAAACAACTTGTTTTTTAGATGATTGCGACATATTTCCAAATAACCCATGGAAATATGTCGCAATCATCTAGGACTGGTGTTTCAACGCCCCGTTTTCAAAAACGGATACATTTTCTCGGAAATGAAAATGGGTGAAGCAGATCAACACTCCAGAATGCTATCCCCCCCCAAACGCCCCCCCCCCACCCTTCCATCTGTGTTCAAAGGGTGAAGTCACTGCTGACGCAAACTGCACTGGGCAGTCGACTGAGAACATGCACAAGCCCAGATTTGATCTGACCAAAATGCAAAATGTCCTTCTTCTCTAACACATGTGCTTTTCATTTCTTGAGTAATTTTTTCTTCTTATTACTTTTAATTCCTAAAACTGCTCTGAATGTTATCTGTTTATTTGTTGTGACCAAGAATATGATGGGCGCTCTGTTCACACTACACAAGTAAGCTTGGTGCCTTCGCTTGGTTGGATTGTTTGCAATCCATTGAGAGCACAGCCTTCTTATTGTCAAAACACAAACACCTACAAACACAGATACCTGTACATTGTCACGGAACAGATGCCTTTTCAACATTTACTTCCACCTGTATACTGACAATGCAGGACAAACTCTGAGGTAAAGGCAGAAACGGCAGGTCGGGAAAATCAATTATCTAGGAATGAGACGTAATTACAGGGGAGACATCTTAAGGCTTAATTACACAAAACAGGCTGTCTGGCTCAAGGAAATCAGTCTGCAAACCCGTGGTGGGAGGACGGAGACAGTGAAAGGAGAATGCCAGCGGGCTACAGTGTAACCGCGGTAATTTGATGATATTCAGCCCGTGGGTGGAGAGAGTGTACGGTTACTCGGTATTTTCCATCACAAAGACGGGTCTGCAGCCTGACGCTGGCGGCGCCCTGCAGCGGGCATGTGTGACCGGGCTGACGGGCAGAGGCGCCCAGAGCAGCCGCCTGGTGCAGTGTTTGCGTCTCCCCCGCGGGTCCCGGCAGCTAAAGCCATCAGCGCTGCCGACACAGACACGGGGGACGAACAGTGAAATCACAGTCGCGCCCAAGCACAGAGACAGCACCTGTTTAAAAATACATGCCCCCTGTCCAAACATAATGTGCTCAGCCTGCACCTCGATTCAAAAGGACGAGCTGCCCGCGGAGGAAATGATCTCTCCGTTTGCGTGTGGCGGACGCGGCGAGCTCGCGGAGCTGGGAAAGTGCAGCAGACGGTCCTGGCGTGCAGGGTACAGGATGTGCCGGGCGCGTCAGACCGCCGCCGCCACCACAGCTCTGGGGAGAGCCTCTGAGATCAGCCTCCCGCCCGCGCCTTCACAGTGATGCTGCCTGCTTCACAGCAATGCGCTCCCCTTCCACAGCACAGAAAGATCGTAAGACTTCACAGTGCTCTGGGCTTCACAGTGCTCTGTCCTTCACAGTGCTCCGGGCTTCACAGTGCTCGGGCTTCACAGTGCTCCGGGCTTCACAGAGCTCACAGTGCAGCACATTTCAAGATGCTGCAGACTTCACACTTTTGCAGACATCCATACTGCTGAACATCTCACGGTGTTGCAGTGCTGCAGCCTTCACAGTGCTCTGTCCTTCACAGTGCCGGAGATCTCACAGGCCTGTGCGTTTTGCAGTGCCGTAGGACTGTGCACTGCCCCAGCTTTCACAGTGCTGCATGCTTCACAGTGCGGCAGCCTCGGCAGAGCTGTCTGCTTCACAGGGCTGCAGTGTTTTCATCAGGCCAGACACACACTGAAAGACACCGTGTGCCATCAAAGAGGCAACGGTATTGATCGGGCAAGCCTCAACAAGGCACTGCCTGAACATCGATTACACCGTGACCGCGTGGCGATTATCAGAGACGGACAGGCGTGTTGCCCCCCCCCGCGGAGCGATGAGATGCGCATACGCGGGAGTGGGGGGGTGCGCTCGAAACCAACCCTCACCAGGGTTCCCTCCGGGCCCTCAAATGAAAAAAGGGCTTAAGGAAGAGGGTAGGGAGACTGATACCCAGAAGTCCCCTAATTAATAGACGTCTGAAAGGAGATTGGCGGGATTAGGCGGCCGTGGGCCTGTAGGAGCAGTGGCCGCTGCTGCAGGAGCAGTCCCGGATTATCCACCCCCCCACCCCCGCGCACAATGCAGCCTGTATCCCAGTAACCCGCGCTGGCCCACTTCCTGCCCGCGCCCCGCGGCTTCCAGCCTCTCAATGCAGCTTTTGTGGGCGGCTCTGGATAAGACTGTCAAAATTAATAAATGTAAAATGTAGAATGTAATGCAAATGTGGAGCCTTACTGCAGGATCATGTGATACGAGGGGGAGATAAACGCTGGAGTGAAATAGGACCTTCCTATTTGTCTTTTCTTAAACGCCTTAGTGTTAAAATTTAAGGGCATCAGAGGGTGTAAAACAAGCAGAAAAAAACAAGGATCTGAGTAAAATTCAGTCATCTTCACACATCATCATCATCATCCTTCTGCTTGGCACACGTCAGTATGCAGGATGAATCTGGCTGCAAGTTCTTCATGTGCAGAGCATGATCCAGGTTAAGAACTTTGGACAAGAGCCCAGCCAGGGAGGAGAAAAGCTCCTTAACCACAATGTCACACTTCATATTAAAGTATTATCGTTATTGATATTATTGTTATTATCATTATAATCATTATTTCCATCCTATTCAACACCATTCTGGTCTGAATATAGGCCTTTTCAGTCTGAATCGTCAAAGAATGTTATTTATCAAAAAGGAAAAAAAAAATCACACACCCATGAATTTTATGTGTGTTGGACACCATACAAAATGCATTTATTTTCAAATTTGATATTCTTTTTCTTGTTGATTTTGACAGGTTTTTAATGGACTTTAATTGTCCTTAGGGCAGGAGCGGAGAACAGTCTGAAATCATGGAGGAAGACCCTGCATCCTTTGGGTCTAGTTTCAATTTAATTTTCTGCTTCTGTGCCTCCCGGAGGTTCAGTTATGACAGATTGTTGCAGGGAGCAGGTTGTGGCACTGTGGTTGCAGTAATTTACTGAGGACTGGGGCCCTCTCTCCCCCTTTCTTTCTTTCTCTCTCTCCCCCTCTCTCGCATTCTCTCCCTCTCTCATTCTCTCCCTCTATCTCCATCTCTCTCTCTCTCTCTCTCCCTCCTCCCCCTTCTCCATCTCTCTCACTCTCTCCATCTCCCTCATCCTCATTCTCTCTCTCTCTCCTCCCCCCCTTCTCCATCTCCCTCATTCTCATTCTCTCTCTCTCTCTCATTCTCTCTCTCTCTCTCTCATCTCTCTCTCTCTCTCTCTCATTCTCTCTCCATCTCCCTCATTCTCTCTCTCTCTCTCTCATTCTCTCTCTCCATCTCCCTCATTCTCTCCCTCATTCTCTCTCTCTCTCTCTCTCCATCTCCCTCATTCTCTCTCTCTCGCTCTCTCTCGCTCTCTCTCTCTCTCTCTCTCTCGCTCTCTCTCATTCTCTCTCTCATTCTCTCTCTCTCATTCTCTCCCTCACTCTCTCGCTCTCTCTCTCTCTCTCCCCTCTCCCCCTCTCTCTCTCTCTCTCTCATTCTCTCTCCATCTCCCTCATTCTCTCTCTCTCTCTCTCTCTCTCTCTCATTCTCTCTCCATCTCCCTCATTCTCTCCCTCATTCTCTCCCTCTCTCTCTCTCATTCTCTCTCTCCATCTCCCTCATTCTCTCCCTCACTCTTTCTCTCACTCTTTCTCTCCCTCATTCTCTCTCCCTCTCACTTTGGCGGTGGCATGAAAACAGGCAGGTGCTGTACTCAGCACTCAGGGAGGAGAGAACCCCCCCAACCCCCCAACACTTCCACAGGTCATCTCACCAGTGCATCGCTGTCATCTGACATTTCTTATTATGAGCAGAAAAAAGGCAAGGACATCTTCCTAATGTCACATACCTCTTTCCAGATGCTGTTCGAGGAAAGATTATATCGATCTGGCAGCAGAGGAGATGCTTACTGCCAGGGACTATGATAATAAGTCCAGAGGACCTTTACAGTGTATTAATCGTATGTGTACGTGAAATACCGATAGACTATAACCGCTTATCACTAGCAAACAATGTAGGATTATAAAGCATATTTTATTTTTTTATTGCAGCATGCATCACAATGTTACACAGCAAGCCCTGGGTTTGCATGAATGAGTGATATCCTGAGTGGATCTTTGTGAATTCATGGTACATTCTGCCAGTATGTCAAAAATACTGGACTTCTCTCAAAATGCAATCTCTCAGATGCATAAATATCTGCCAAACAACCATCTCAGTTGAGACATGATAAAAATTTGTTTCCAGTGATCTACTGGCAATATTAATGAAAGAGCTCACACCACTAGCTCCAGTGATGATAACCTTGGCATTTTAGAACATTTTGTGGAGACAACAACTTATATTTGTCTTACGGCACTTGTTAGTATGAATTTGTGCAGTATTAATATGTAGACAAAAAAACGGTTGTTGTTTTAATGTGCAGTTTGAATCTGGAATTTCAATATAGGTCAAAATAAATAGGTCTGTGCAAAAAAAAAAAAAAAAAAAAACCCTAAAAAGGATGAAAAGAAGAAAAAAAGAGGTGATGCTGATTGCTTTCTCCAGTGGTTAAAATGTAGGACGAGTCACGCCGATGATGAATGCAGGCAGCCAGCTTCCTGTCCCTGCGTCCCTTAAAACGCAGAGCACGTGTCCCACACTGCCCAGCCATAAATGCCATGCAGATCACTTCCACCGAGACCGAGAGACACAGCAATCACGCAAAAGGAAAGCACTTCCTTTTTTAAAAATAAGATACAGCAAGGTTACTTCAAACAGGACTGTTTTTTTTTTTGGAACGTGTGCTCAGATTAAGTGTAGAATAAGCATGCAAAATAACCCACCCTTGGTAATGCTCAAATGGCGGGATTCCAGCAGTACATAAATAGAAAGGCTGTCGTGCTAAACCAAAGCGAAATGCACTGAAGAGGTCAGACACTAAAATTTTGATTTAAGGCCTTAGCGGGGTTTCCCTACACACAATGTGCTTGAGGTCTACATATCATGACAAATATAACAAAAAAATTACAGGATATAACCAAGATCAGATGAGGAGGGAAACTGAGGAACAGCTCAAGGACGTCTCAATCTTTTGCCACGATGCCACCCTGGGACCTGTTGCCGGCCATCAGCTCTACCAATACAATGTAATAACCCCCATACCCCAGGCTATCTACACCCTCCCAATCGATAATTATGAAGAAATGTCAACAAATAAGACTTAAATTGCAGCCCAATGACTCAATTGGTGTGGGTTGTGAAGAGGGTTTTGGGGGAGGGGTGGGGGGGGAGCGCGGGGGAGAGATGACAAATCCTTTCGATTATTTTTCCACAGGTCATTATCGGTTTATGATAGGAAGAAAAGGATTTCTCTCTCCCCTGTGCTGTGCGGTAAGGAGGGAGGGTTTAGCTGGTGGGAGTTTTTCCCAGTGCTCCAGCGGGCTGTGAAAACGGCGTTAATGGCGGATTAGCGCCAGCGGAGAACAGATGGCCGTGCGCCTCGGCACGGTACTCGCCGGCTGCGCAGCCCGGAGATCACCTCAACACCACGCTACCGCGCTGCAAACCTGCGCATCACACACGCGTCAGCCGAGGGAGCCGTTTCCTCAGCGTGAAGCGCGGCCCGCAGCTTTGCAGCAGCGTTGCCGTGTTGCTTTTGCCCAGCGAGGCTTCAAGGTTGAAGGCTGCTGCATTACAAACTTTCCTCTTCTCCGCTGGGATGAGCAGAGGGAGCAGTGGAATAGGTACACACTAGGGGCGCATCACACAAAGAAAAAAAAAAAAAAAAAACACTCTGAGTGGAACCTTGCAAAGGTGAAGCTCAATTCAGCACGCTCACTGCAGAGAGCATAACCTCCTGGAGAACCCACAGAATATAAAAACACAAACCCTCCCAGGAGGAACTGAAAGCGTAAACTAAACAAACTGATGTGCATCAAAGCGCAGCATTGCTGGAAAGCCGTTTCTGAGAAGTCGGCTAGCCAGAATCACACCTACAGAGGAGGCTGGGGAAAACCTCTCTCGCGTAACTTTTCTAGAGGGCGTCGGTTCCATTTTCGCTTTCAGCATTAAAATGGCAGCCACTGGCTTTTCCAGCAAACACGAGAGGGAAAATAAAAACAGATTCTCATGAAGGTAAAGAACGAGTTTAAGAAAGGAGCTGGCGCCATTCTCAAGCTGTCTGACTGACTCACCGTTTCCACGGAATCCGCTGTAAGATTAGCCAGTAAATGGAGAGATGTTGCTTTTCATGCCACCAAATATAAACACACAGTGCTAACAGTTGCATTTTATATAACCTTAATGCGGACATAAACCAAAAGATCTGCACTGAAATATGAGCTCTTCCTGGTTTCTGGATGCCCACTGCCTAAACTTACCACCCTCTTTGACGAGGGGTAAAGCAATGCTGAATTGTGACTGACATTTTACACGAACCTCTTAATCTGCGACAACCCAAACGGAGGCTCTTAAAAAAAAAAAAAACGGGGCTCTTTTCTAACAGGCAGAAGGAAAATGAGCAGTGACGTGACAGACAGGACTGGCAAACGTGCTCCTAGCCTCAGGCAAAGGCCAGGCTTGCACAAAGGCCCTGCCGCTACGGCGGGCCCCGGGTTTAATGGATGTGATTGGTCCGTCTCGCCTGCCCCGGACTGGGCTTCATAGCAGGTTGCCGTTTGATGGTTTCCCCTCTCGCTTCCAGTTTATCTGAACTGCAAAACCCAAATGCACGCACTGTCCTCCTGCCCCTGAGCAAGGCTCCTGAACTGAGCTTCTTCAGCGAATAGCAGGCTGTGCAAACGGACCACATGCAAAAGGCACATTAAGCAAGTCGCTCCGGATGTGGGTGTCTGCCAAGCCAATAACAACAGTAATAATGACAATAACAATAAAGAACAGCAATAACAATAACAATCATCATAATCATAACAATAAAAAACAACACTTCTACAACTGCTGCCACTGCTGTCACTACTATGACTATTGTGGCTACTACTTCTACTACTATTTCTAGTGCTACTACTATTACTATAATATTAATAATAATAATAATAATAATGATGTGTGGTTTCTTTGAGGCATGACCAATAACCAATGTTTTAGAAACTGCCTAATGGATATCATGACAGGGATAAATTAAAAAAAGAAATCTCTGTAAGATGCTATCTAAAGGAGGTATGGGCAGAGGGATTTAATGACCACTTCCAACCACAAGCAGACTCCATTACCTCTCTGGCCCTAAGAGATACTGCCCGCTGGACAGCAGTTCAAACCCTTCTTCAGTGTGTCTTTCAGTTTGCCCTCTGAGTTTGGAGAGCTTTACCTGGGGCCAAGGGAGAGAGCAGCAAGGCGAGGGAGTCTCAGATCTCCAGTCACAGCTGAGCCTGGGGCCTCAGAGATGCTGTGGACGACACAGCGCCCACTAGTGGTGGGAGGGTGAGGTGTCATAAACTCCAGCCTGACTAGAGTCATCATGCGCTATGAATGACTTGCTGAAACTAAGCAATCACAGTGCTTTGCTATGAAGGGTGAAGTCTTTGGGTTGGTCCATGCAAAACAGCAACCAGCAGCACACTGTAGCTCCAACCACCTGGTTCATGAAGCCTGACTCTTCCATCACCAGTTCCCTCCATTTCCTGCTCTGGGATAACAGGGCTGGTGTCAAAACCACGACTGCACCAAGTCAGATCAGTCTGTGATCTGTTGTTGAAAAAATCATGTGTCCCACTCCTCACAATTTAGGATGAGCCATGAGAACAGCTTTGCATTTTAACACCAGTGTATTTCAGCATATAAAATGCACATCACTAGCAAAGTGCAGTCAAGGATTACCTCTAATGTGCTGTTATAAAATCTGAAATTATGGCTTGGCATGAGGAAAAGCTTGCGCTCACAAGTTATAGCACCATCTACACTGAATATCAACCACTTTCTGATGCACGGCTGCAATATTTACCGGAGTAACATTACTGGCACAGTGTATACTTTCACAGACACCACGCTGTAATCTGAGCTATTCCCAGCAAATGGAGCACAGCCGTGTGTTTATAATAAACACACGCCACATTGGTCTAGTTTGTGTGAAGTCACCTGATCTAGCTTCCTTTCAAATAATCGTACTGTTTTCTAACCAGTTCTCCTGGGTTTAGCTAGCCAGGGTTTCGGTCTGCTTGCTGGCGTACCCTCAGATGCTACGCACACATTTTTCCACCAACTGCAATTCAGTACGGTCAGCTGCCCATCAACTTCAGTTTAAGACCTTCAACCTCCTTCATCCTCCAAGCTGCTTACTTCATTCCCTCATTCCATACCCTGGTACAATGCGGGAGATTGAAAAACAAACACGCACACACTCCTGGTTATTTGGTTTCTGTGTTTGCCGTTGCTATGGCAGTAACCACACAGGGCTGACAGTCAACTCAGCGTTCATTCAATTTAGCGAAACAGGGGTACACCGTACTACAGGGAGCTCTCGAGGGGTACACTGTATGTGAAAGCACCCACTGTTCAGTTCTGCAGTTCTCTGTTTACTGTAAACATCAATAAATAATACCATCTTTGGCTCTCAAAAAAAATGCATTCCTTATCTTGTAAGGAATCATGAATTCGGGCCAATACAACTTGCTCACACAAATCTATTGCTTCTTTGTTTGCAAATCCTACGTGCTGAAAGCAACGGCACGGTTCAGCACTGCCAGGTAGCAAATCAAATAAAGTCCTGCGTGACTAGTTAGTTTGTGGTTCTCCTTTGTTTAAAAAGCAAGCATGGATTACCCATGCAATGCAGGAATACAAATTCCACTGTAGATGCTGTCTAGAGATTATATGAATGGCAGAGTGCCTATGCCATTGTAAAAGGTAGCTTATAAACTAGCTATCAGAATGCAGGAAGTGGAGATTAAAAAAATGACTACTTCTTCTTCTATTGTTTCTGCTACCTGTGAAAGAGAAACAGGACCCTGGACGTAGGCCTAGAAGTGAAACTGCACAGTGGAAACACAAGCAGACCCTGGCCAAGGAAACCAGCCCTCCCCAGCAAAACAATGCCAACTGTCTTCAACCACTACCAACTCATGGTCATAAAAAACCTTACCCAGCTACACTGTTTATGGTATGCACATGTAATTGAAAACATCCCGATTTCTTCATTCCAGAACACCTGAATATCCACACCCACCACTACCACTCTGGGGAACATTGAGCATTGTTTCAGAGAGTCAGCCAAGAGATACCAGGATACCAGGCTAGGGGGAGTTACAGCTGATGATACTGTAAATGTGACAAAAACCCCTGGCTAGACTGAAGTGGAGCCGAACGCAGTCTGGTGTTAAAGCCCCATCTGATCCCTCCCTATGGGTCTCCCCGTGTCTTAAGAGCCATGGGAAGGCGTACAAGTCAACCTCAGCTGTTGGAATTATCGCAGACATGCAACAGATTCACCCGTTAAATGAGCAATTTATACCCCTCCAGATAACACATTAATTCTTGCTCCGTGCAACCCGAATTTGCATCTTTAAAACAAGACACTGTACATTCTCTTGCTTGGCAAGTTCTGCAAGCTGCAGGCAGTGGAACAGATTGTGCTGATGAGAACAAAAACCACAATTTTACATTTTAACTGTGCACAGCCTTCCCCTCCTTCTACATTAAAAATAAACTGACAACTTAATCACATTTTAAAAAAATACATCATTCAAGTAGACTTAAGAAAAGTGCAAACAACATGCCTACTGTTGGCTCAGCCTATAACTTTTTTTTTTCTAAATTAAGAATGCTTTTTAAAAATTTTGCTACTGTGCTTGTATCATCATTTAAGTTCACTTCAAGGCATGTTCTTACAAGTAACTCTTGGGTTATTAAAAAAATACTTGGTTGCGAGCCATGACAATAAGTTCTGTTTCAGACGTTATGCAAATGTGTTGTAAAATGCAACATCCAACTGGTTCTCTAAACTTAACAGTTTAGAGAACAGTAGTAATTCTGAATAGCAACCTTTCAGACTACCAATTGCAAGAACTAAACAACATGTTTTGAATTTCTGATAATTTAGAATGGATTAGGCAATTCCAGTTCACTTACTGTTTCAGAATTTCTACTTGAGTGAATTGTGTGGTTCTGTCACTGGCCAGTATAGCCACAAGCAAATGGAGATTGACTTTTTCCAGGGATGAAATTGGACAAGACCTTACACGGTCCAAACAGTGCTGGGTTACGGTGTATTCTGACCGTAAGCCTAAATGGGCCAGCTATGCATGTATGTGACTTAATAAACATCACTGGGACCGGCTGCTTAAATTAATGAAACAGAAATGTTTCAATCAAAATTTTACTTCATGCTGACGTGACTTGTGACTAAAATGTGACTTCAAGTGATTTTCCATAGGCGTCTTAAAACACAAAACAACCAGGCAAGCGTTTCTGCAGTCTGAAGGCACAGCACAGATGGATATTTTAGATTCAGGGAGTTTAAACGCTCACCACGTTGTTTGCAGGGTCCTGGTGGACGAAGTGAAAAATGTAACTTGACTTTTACCAGCCTTGGGGAAAGAATTTCTGCTGTGTGCGTCAATTCCACTTCAGCAGGGGGAAAATCTGCTTAAAAAAATGAGTACAAGGCAAGCTGGTAACCAGGACTCTCGGCAATTAACCTGTCATTAGGTTCACCAGGCGGTACAAACTCTTCACGTTTGTTCTGTGTGGCAGATCTTGTTGAGCTTCCAACGGCATTGATTAAACAACAACAGTGACATTTCATTAGTTTAAAAGCTTCAAGCCCATAAAGCACACGCATCAAATAAATCAAACAACAAAGGCAAGGCAAACCCTTTTAAAACTCAGCAACAAAAACTCAATGAATATGTACAAGATAACAGCAATTCCGACAGCGGTTTCTTTTTTTTTTTTGATTGGGTGTTTATGGAGGAAATACAACGTGAGATGCAAACATAAAAGCTTTCGGCAGATGAAAAACTTCCATTACGAGTTTCGGGATGGAGCTACCAGGGCAGATCAAAATATGACAGAAAACAGTCTGATAGATATATATACGCTTATTTGTAGGTGAGAAACTAGATTCAAATTATAGTTTTTGTGTCAGGAGTGCACATTTGCCAAGAACACCTCGGCCAGAACCCCTTATAAGGGTTGGTGCGGGTCATGCAGAGTCATCAGTGTTTCAGGTCATGAGGTCGGTGCAGATATATCTGCTCACAAACAGTAACACTCTGGCCGGGAACTCAGGGATCGGGAGAAACACACTTTACTTGTCTCAACAGTCTGACTTATCCTGAAAACTTTTAATGACTAATGCTTCAAAATGACATCCAGATCGGCAAGCCAGCATCAGGTATACTAGTCTCAGCATGCAGCACACAACAGCATGGTAACAGTTACCGCTAGAAAGACTGGGAGGGGCACTTCCAAGTGGCTCAGTTCGCGAGGTGCTCATCCTGACTGCAGGCCTTACTCGAACCCAGCTGTGTCATCTGCTGACAAGGACCGGGAGCCCATAGTGGCAGAAAAAAAATAGCTCCACTGTGCCGGGGATACAGCGTGGGTAGCTCGGCCAGGGTTTCCTTGTCTTACCGTTCTCTCGCATTTTCTGTGGGGCCTGCAAAATGCTCAAATGACATCAGTGGATCAGTACCTACCCTCCTGTCCAATGAGCACCCACTTCACTGTGATGCATCTTTCTGTGCAAAAAATAGCTGTCGGCTGCATGCGAGTGCATCGGAGGGCTGCGTTTGTCTCGTTTCAGCGCTCCTGCACTCATGCAGCGGCTGTCATGGTGAGACGAAGCTAATGTGTACGACTGCCGATTCCAGAAAGGGTTGCTTAAAAAGAGCGAGTAGGAGGGTGCACACCCAAAGCTGACGAGGCACTGGTTACCCAGTCAACATGAAACAGGACAAAAGAAAGAAGCCATGGTCTGATATTCCAAATTCTCCAGCAAACAGGGCACAAACAGGTTAACACAGGATACTTTCTCAAAAGGAACGCTTTCTCTGGTGCGGCCAGTTGGAAGAACCTTTTAATGTGCCATTGCAAGAAATGCATATAGCAATGACACACACTGCTTAGTTGAGTCTATGGGTATAACGTTAAAATGGCACAACAATCATTTCTCCATGGAAAGGGTAACCAAAGCTGAGAGATTTGTCAAAAAAAAGAAACAGTATTTGGAAGCATCGGTGCTGTCAATATGCAAAAGAGCACTTTCAGAGCTTTAATTACCCTGCCCCCTGCCTCCCCAAATTTCCCCAATGGAAAAAAAACCCCACCCTGCAAGGTATGGAGTCAGCAGTCAGCAGCTTTGTGTCTGTCTGAACGTAATCGCCACCCGCCACTCCTGTCACTGCTGGGACCCGGCCAAACCATGGGAAGCAAGCCTGACAGTGGGCAAAACTCCACAAACCAAAAAACACAAAAATACAGTGTCTACCTCTCCAAATCAACAAAGAGCGAAATAACCTTGACCGCTGACATTTAACGCGGAGAGGTACCTCAGCTGCGTGAAAGGGAAGTAAAGTGGGACGCAAAGAGGGATGGGATAGATGGGGGGGGGCATGGAGGGAAAGAACTGCCCCAGAAATCGTCTGACTCAGTACTGCAGTGCTCACCCTTCACAGAGGGAAGAGCTCAAACCTGCCTGACGGTTGGAGGAACGCTCAAGTTCACCCCTGAAAGAAAACAAATCAGACCATACGACAAAACAAAAAGCTTGCCTTTATTTTGCTTAATAAAAAAAAAATCAGTTTGGGAGGGGAGGGCAGTTGAAGCAAAGAAGATCTGCATGCGACTGGGAATAAAATAATTTGCAGAAACAAACCCAAATCTTACACCCTTCATTCATCCTACAAAACAAAAATATTCTGGATTTGACCCATTTAAAAATGTAATTACATGACCAAAAAGGAAAAAAAAACCCAGCACCTTCACATTGCACTATTATTGCAACATCCAGTGCTTCATCTGACAAACTGCTCATGCTCTCCAAGCAGGATTCCCGTTCTGGGAAACTTGTGTGCCGGTAAGCTCGCGGTTCGAGAGCACGCAGACGGATTCTCAAGCGCTGGCTGACGCCTTCCCCATTCCTCTCCCTTAAAGCCCTCTTTTGAGCTTAGTTTCTAAACAAAGCTGCCTGCTTTGTGGGTAAACTGGCAGCTATAGGCCTGCTTCTTTTTATAACACCGTCTAACATCAAATGGCAGGGAAAGTGGGCCCAGAGGCAGACTCCGAGGCTGGACGTGTTGCTTTTTTTTTACCCTCCAACCCCAAATGCTCCTATCCCATTCAGCCATGTGACAAAATGGATCACAATCAAGACCTTGCCTTTGTAGCCCTGGCTGCACTTCGTCCTTTACTGCACAGAAATTCACTTGTTAAAAAAAAATTTAACGCATTACAGTGGTCAAACTAGTCTACCACTTGTCGAAATTAAATCTCACACATCTTGGTGCCTGCTCTAGAAAATTCTGTGCAACTGATGGTTAGTGCTGTCAAAGCCTTTGGGACAGCAGTGTTTAGTAATATTCCCATTATTATACACACTTACAGATTTTTGCACATAATCTCTTGGTGAAAAAACAACTCAGTGCCTTTCACAAATGTCATCTTCTACAAAATGTCAAGTATTCCCATTTCCACATGTCTCGTACTGATCAAATAGTAATGCCCAATCCCAAGTACCAGAATATCCAAATGGCAGAATAAGATGTTTACAGAGATGGGCAATCCAATTAAAGCACTGACAGCAAGCTCTGGAAGTCACACTGGACTTCCCTGTAAAGTTCCCTTTGAAACCCCAACGATGCCTGAAGCAAAAACAAATTCAAACATCCAGCTGACACAGTACATTTGGACCAGAGCACTGAGATTTTTTTAGGCAGTGACTATCAGCAAACTGAGGGGAAGGCAGGACCCAACATTGGTGATGTGCTCACAATTAACGAAGGCAAGAATGGTCAATAAAAATGATTTGCAATCCACCTATTTCAAGTGTTTCACAGAATTTTGCAGTCACTCACTTCAACCACCAATGCGCAAAACCCACAGGGGCAATGATAATTGGGGCAGCCGTTTTGAGCCAGTTCAGGTAGAAAAGCAAGGATTTATTTACCCAGTTAAACTGGAAATAATTAGATAGAAAGACTGGGAATCTCACATCAGATAACACCCCTGCTCTTTGCCATAAGTGCCAGGGGACTAGCACCACCATTCTGAGTCAAGACCTTGTTTTAATGTCTCATCCAAAAGAACAAGCCTCCTACAGCACAGCGTTGCTCACCCTACCCAAGGGCTCTGGTCTTCTACCTGGTCCAGAGGGAGGATTGCGTGCAGATAACCCACCAGCCCCACTGTAGCAACCTGATTTTCCCTGAAGTGCTAAAAAAAATGTCCAGCCACATTTAGCTGATGCTACATGGCAACTGAATGCCTAACGGTGGTAAGGCTGCTGGATCCTCAATTACAGCTACAAACCTGGTTTGCAGTACTGAAATCTCTGCACCCTGGAATATGAGGATGGTCCCATCACAGTTCATAACATGCTCAGGAAAACGCCAGCGTTGTCTGAGAGGCAAACCCAAACCCCATGGTCCCAAAGTGAAATCAAAAGCAGTTTATACTGTAGCATTGCATTTGCATCACATTCATGCTGGAGCTTAGCAGCAAAATGTTTGAGATGAGATCTGACAACTCGCCCAAGGGAGGGGAGGTTCTCCTCCAACCCCAGTCTACACTTGAGTTGCACGGCAAAAAAAAAAAAAAATTAAACCATGCCAGCATCGTCAGAGCTGTTAGTTACCAGCGCTCTTCTCAAGAAATGAATGGTGAGAGCAAGTCATTATCTTAGACTCAGAGACAGCTAAAAAGCACCAGCCGTGGATGTCTTAATGACCCATTCAGGAGTTCTGCTTTATCTGAAAACAAGAGGAGTCTGGAAGCTACCCCAATGTTTCCAGGCGGTTTTATTTGCATGTACAAATAACATAGGAAATAAAACGGCATAACAGGATATGCGAGCTCTTGCTTTGGCAACTCCGCGTTTATCAAAATAACTATGCACTGAAATTTGAATTGACCTTGGACTGGAGCACAGGCATCACATCATCTAGCAAATACTGGTGAAAGAATGGCACAAATAGATACATCTCAGGAACAGAAACATCTAAACTCAAATTATGTTGACTAAAAGAAAAATGTTTTTGAAAATATGAAATGCTCTTTTAACCAGAATGACTGATGAGCTTTTAATTCAATTCCAACCATGTCATGCAAAAAAAAAGAATAATATATTACTGATGGTTTTGCATATTAATACTGCCAACAGTGGCTGGATATTTTAATATGTGGAGATGAGCAGAGATAATCAAACCAGTCCATAAACTGATCTTCAATGCTACTTGCCAAGCTCTTTCAGTGCTACTAAATAAAGTGACCCAACATGTGATGAATCCAACAACTGCAGTAGAATATCAAAGCTCAGCAACAGATTCACCTACAAGCCTGATAAGCAGTGGGTTCTTCCGCTATGCTAATTTCAAATGAGGGATAAAAAAAAAAAGATTCATAAAAAGCAAAGTGTTACACTAGGTCTCTCTCAAGACAGCGAGACAGAAATATTTACCATTACAGAACACTACTGAGAAACAATGACCTAGGAAGCAAAACAGGGATGGAAATAGCAGTCCCAAAGCACAGCGGATAGAGCCACTCCAGGCTTTACTGGAAGCAGGTTAGTGAGAGCAGCCTTTTGGCATGTCACACTGGGTAGGGTAACCTGATTCAAAGTAAGAACTGGAACAGATCAAACTGTCAGTGCACAGGGAGACCCATTTCCAAACCTGTAAAAGATGGGAACATGCTACAAATCCTCTAGGATATTAGAAAACTACATTAAGCCCCACAATTTTCTGTGCCACTTACCTTGGTCCATATGAAACCCTTCACACTCAAAATGTATTCCAGCAAACTGATTGTTTAGTATGAAAGTAAAAGAAAAAAAATCACAACAGAAATAGCAGTACTGTCAAGCTTAATGTGAAATTTCCAGCTTGCATTGACTAATATTTCAGGACTTGGTCCATTCATATTCATAGGAACTTAATCCAAGTTAAAGGCTTACAGTAGCCCTGCTTCCAACAAATTTAATATATACCAATAATTCCATCCACTTAATTGCAGACGCTGTATCCTTTTGAAGCCAACTGGTATTTAAAAGTCAGAGCTGGGTCTGTAAGGGTGAAATAACATGATATGATACATAATACAATAATAACACTTTAATCTTTGCAGAATCACATGCAACGGATGTTATTACCTCAGGCAAAACTGTTGAAAATTAACTTCCGTATGACAGCAAAGAGACTCAAACAGGATCCCTTTCCTCCTGCTGAGAGTTACCTTGTGTGCCACAGAGCACATAGAATCACCGCTGTTAATTCATATTTGAACACTGATGGAAAGAGGTACAATTACACTTTAAACCAACAACGCATGCAACTGGTGCTTCAAACTAAATCTAAAGCCACCAGAAAATGAGGCAGTTAATCAAGCCAGCTTCAAACTGACATCAAAAGGGCACCCACGGTTTAATGCAGCTGAAGAAAACTGCAGAGGCCTTCACTTTTCCCATTTACCAAGGGAAGGTGGGGGTGGGGGTGGGTCCTCAGGACAAACCGTTTCAATAACTGCCAAGATTCACAAAGTATAACCTGAGGATTTCCCTCAGAAATAGCTTCCTGTGGTTGAGAGCCAATCCCAGACCATGGAAAGCCCACGCATTGAAATGCACCCGGCTTGTTGAGAAGCGTTTGATGTCAGGTAGAGGTGTGCTTCATGTCTTCAAGGCAAACTGAGGTTCCAGTGCTGCATCATTTTCAGAAGCTCAGAAGCCTACATTCACGAAGTCCACCGAGGGAATTTCACTTATGAAATCAAAATAAAAATGGTCTCACATAAGGCAGCATTTTATAGCAATTATTCTGCATTCTAGTTACACAGCTATGACTTTTTTCCAGACAAATCAGTTCAGTGGAAATCAACACTCTTTCTAACCCCTTCATCACAGTAAATCAAAGTTTAACAAGCTGCTGAATCTCTAATCACTGCTCATCAAATGCATGTCACAGCAATTCTACACTTTGCAGAGTATTACTGCTTCTGATTTCCTCTTAACATATTATTTTGAAAGGTTTATGACATGTGGCAAAAATGAAAAACATGCAGTCAAAGGCAATCACAAGGCCTTTAAGCCGAACGATGGGTGAATGTGAGCTGAAGTACCCGCAGTCTGGCAAATATTTGTTGAATGAGTGACTGCTGATCAAATTTGCAGAAGAGTTCTATTTTGAAAAAACATTACATGCATCTACAGAGACAGCGGTGAGGGTTTACCCTTCTGAGAGTGTCCAGGGACCTTGAGGGATGATGACCAATGGTTTGCACACATCAAAACAGTTCAAGCTTATATGCCAAATGTGAGATAAATGAGGAAACGCTATTTTCACTGAGGTGAAAATCATGTCTGGTGGCCTTAATTGACATTGCTCTGAAGCTGACAGAATGCATTTAATGTAGATCTCAACACTATTAAAAGACATATGAGCAGTATTTGAGTCTGATCATACAAAGCTGTGAAAAATGATAAAAGGAAAAAATTTCAGGTTTGTGACAATGCATGACATGGCCGGGTATGTCCACAGACAGAGAGATGATATAACGTGTACAGATATAGGGAGCACGCCTGATAAGCATGTCAAATAAGATAAAAGAGCAAATGCCAAGAAAAGTTATTCACATGTCTGACAAACATGTTCAGCTTTGGCCTTGGACCCACACAAGGTAAAGTATTTTGTGACCATCTGTGGACTGTGACCAATAAGTGTGCCAGACTGGTGTAAAATTGGGCAATGCTGTCTGGAGTCATGGGTGACAGAGAAAGACAAGAAAGAGACAGAGAGATAAAGCAACCAGGAACAGGACAAAAAATAGCAAAAAACCTGAAACTACCGACAAAAACCTTCAAGGGGGCTATCAATCTTGAACCAAATAGGTACAGCAGTACCAACCATAATACCTATTGCAACCAGATCTATAAAAAGGTGAAATGCTTTCAGAAAATAATTTTTTAAAAAAATAAATAAATAAATAAACACCATTCCAATGCTTTTCTGACGCAACTCATTTTCATTCTGAGGGGAAAGAGCTGACATCAAGCAAGATGGCCTCGTTCGAACACCGAATCGGAAATTGCCTCTGAGCATATTCCCTCGACTTCAATATTCTCCTGGAATACAAATACAGCCTAACCTCCTGAAACTTACTTCCAGTGCAGATTCTATAACCTCACTCTATGCCTCACTCACTCTGTGCAGATTCTAAAGGGTGTTCCACCTCGGTCAGAGTGTTGCAGTCACTGTTGTAAAAGACAGAAGCCTGCAGACATACAAAACACAGTCTGAAGGTGAAATCTGAAATGCTGTTAGATGCCCGACAGCAAACATTGGTGACACTGCTCTTCTGAGCTCAGTGAAGGTATCAACAGGGGCATGTCTGCCCATCTCAAATACAGCTCAACGACAAGCTCACCCTTCAGAAAAGAACAAAAACCACTTCTGTAAACAAATGTCTGCCATTTGCCAACACTTGCGCTCCTTATCACAGACCCTGTGTTGCCTGCCGCAGATCTGGAGTGAGCCCTATTCATGTTTCAGCAAGGCCATCACCACAGAGGCCTGCTTTCATTTTGCAGTGTACCTCATCCTAAATGCCTCTTTTCGATGACTTAGGTATATTAGCTTTTTTCAATAAACATTGAAAAAAAAATTGGGGGGTGGGTGGGGGCAGGCATGCCCCAATTTCTGGTAGTCGGGCAGTAATTACCATTAATTTGCCTGACAGGCAGTCTGTGCTAATTGGACTGCTAGGGACCTTTCTGAAAGATTAGGTCATTACAAAACAAGAGGTGGTTTCACACAGGCTTGTAATGAATATTGGACAAGAAGAAACATGATGTCTTAATGTAGTCCTCTGAACCGTTACGTTTTAGAACCAGTGTGGCAAATTAAGATGATTTATGACGTGTCAGCCCAATGTTGTAGTACAGTCAGTACCGCTAACAGGCATCTATATTACACCATCTACGATACAGCCGAGGACCTATTCAACAAGTGTTTCAGGGAATTACCGACTGGCACGCTGTGCAATTCAATGCATTTCCAGCCTGAAATCAGTGAGGGTGGCCAATATCGCAACTACCAGACAAGACGCAATGTACAGACACTTAGCAGACGCAAATTAATTTTTAATAATCACACCATCAGTACCTCAGCACGTGAGCATACACGTGTACGTTTCTTCACGTACTTCATAATCAAACTGAAAACTGGATAAACCTATAGTGATCGCTTGAGATAACAATACGATCATGGGGGCAGGAGACTTAACAGATACCTGTATTTCCTCGAACGCCTCATCTATGGTGGTCACTTGATGTTGTTCGTGCAAGGCGGGTTCGTCGCAGAAGAAGCAGACCAAGCTCTTATCGCTGAGGCAGAACAGCTTGACCTTTTCGTGGTCTTTGCACGGGTACGAGTTCCTTTGAGCGTTGAGAATGGCATCCAGGGGGAAGGCGGAATACCTCTCCACGATGTTGGACAGCTTGAGGCTCGGAGAGAGCAGCGGGTCCGTGAAGGTTCTCCGGCACTCGGGACAGTCTCTCGCCCCGTGGTGCTCCTGTCGGCTCCAGTGCTCCGTGATGCACTTTCGGCAGAAATAATGCTCGCAACCGAAACTAACTGGATCCTGATAAATACTCAGGCAGATGGAACACAGAAGTTCGTCCTTGAGACTACAAGCCATTGCATATATGACCAGTTAGAAGCATTTACCTTTAACTTAGCTATCTAGATCTACAGAGTGTCCCGCAAAATGTCCTCAAGTTTCAGAGGATGGGAAGGTCATGAAGGTTTTCAAAGCAGCGCTTACTTAATTTAAATCCCAAACTTGATCGATCCTTGTATTTTCCGCTGAAAACAAAGAACAAAAAGGCAATGGCTGAGCTACTAAGATAGTTATACAAAAAATTACAACATCGTGACAACATTTCATACACTGACAAAACGTCTGTAACGAACTGCAGCACTTGGCTTCAGTCGTTTATACTAAAATTTAACGATAAAAGGGCGGCTGCTAGGAGCCTGCACAACCCCCAGTTTTGGCAAACATTTGGCAAACAAGTGACGTTAGCCACTACATCAAATTCAACAACGTTAACCGGTCAGCTAAATTAGCTAAGCACTTTATAATTGAATCCGGTTGACAGCATCTATATTGTCTGACTAGTTAACAGGCGTTGTTGTAATGCCTGGGGCTGAACGACCACAGGCCGTTGGTGCAATCATTTTCTTTGCTGGTTTGCTAACTTGTACCGTCGGAATCATTCGTTCAAACAAGCAGGCTAATTAATGACTGTCACTAAAGCTGACTAAGGTTAGCTGCTGCCTTGGCTCCGCTTCTCTTTTATCTTTACTGGAAACTTAGCAAGCTAGCAAATTGAGATGTCATTTCAATAGGTAAGCTTGATCTAAACAACGTTCAACCCATGCACTGTAATAGAGTCAACCTAAAAAGAGATTTTACACAAAATACACAATTTTGACGATCTTCAATTTTTAACTCGCAGAACGCCTTGCTGTTTGGGTTGTCGAGCACCTTCTTTTGCTAGCAACCTACCGACCAATTCAACAATGCTCGCCGATGAGGGACCACTTTGACCTCTTTGCTAGCACTTACTTTGAGTGCTGTGTCGCTCCGACCGCCTGCAACGCATATGTTACTTTTTCTTATCCCTATCAGTTTTCTGTTCAGAGGACATCTCTTCGCGTAAGTCGTTTCAGTCAACTCGACCGCTTCCACATCCTCCCGTTGAAACCATACCCACCTCTCCGATGCAAGTAAGTGCCCGTGTCTAACCAGGAAGGAACACAACAGAACGATGGGACGAACCAATCATTCATATCCACGTACCGTGGGTGTCGCGTACATTTTCTCCATTTGGGATCAGCAATCCGCCTTATGGTGTTTTACAGAACAGTGGAATTTCACCATAAGAATATGTTTTAGTCATGTTATATTAATGGATTTTTCAACACATATTGCGATTATGTGCTGCAAATGATTCTACTTTTGAGTATGTCGAAGTGACGAGATGGGACCCCCCCTGTTAAAAAAAATAATGGAACATCATGGACTTCCTCATTGTTCGGCGTTGGGATTTGATGCTTTGCAGGTCCGAAATAAACAGCTGATGCTAAGCGAGAAAACTGAATGTGACGTTAGGATTCGCCATTGTCGCCTGCAGTGCGTATTTTGTCATTGCTTGCGTTGATACCTGCTGGCGATGCTCCCACTAATGTAGCAGTTCTTTTAATTTTCGACCGTGTTGTCTATAAAAAGATTATAAATTACCAGAGGCACAGTTCGCAGTAACCGCGGCACCTGTACTACTACAAAATCTCTAATCCGTAATTCCACAGATATTTTGTCCTCGATAAACACAACCATACTGTACGGTAAACGCCTTTGCTAATGAGATTTATATCTAAATCTCATTTCTTATTCGAATGAAAAACTTGTTTAAATTCTTGTACCTTGTTAGGTTTTAGATAAGATAGTCACCTAACACTAAAATTAGTAGTGATGGCGAAAACGCAACATTGTGCCATGAAATAGTTATACGGTTTTGAAAAAAAGAATACCAACAAAATGGTCACTCATTATTACTATTACGGAAATATCTATTCCACTTTTAAGGGAAAAAGAAATACATATCCAAAAATGTGTACCGGGCTGGAATTATTTATGGGTGAGAATATGAAGGATGCGTGAATGGTTTAGGAGCACAGTAGGGGTGACAAAGACGTCCATATTGTAATTAAAATACAAAGTAATATGGTGTAGCAATGGTTATAACATTTGCACCAACCTATATCTGAGAATGCAATGTATCAACAAACGGGTAAACAATGCCGGCGTGCAATACCCTGGGGCATCATTGTCAGTTTGCACAGTTTATTATTGCCGGGGCTCTTGGAGGTGCATCTTTTGCTGTTCTCCACAATAAAGCCTGCTCTCTTTTTGGAGCTAAAGCAGAGTGCTTGCACCGTTTCTCCCCATTTTCTAGTTATCTGTAACCCTAGCATACATAATATTGATTTGAGATGAACAAACTTAAAAACTTAAAAAGAGCAATTTTGTAAGCCAACAGAAAATCATAGTAATATTGTAACCTGAGTAAGGTCCAATTTTTCATTCATCCCTTATAAACTGAATGTACTTAGAATATGTTTGCAATGTTCTTCTCTTAATAATTCAGAGATAATAGATCATTCAGTCTCAAATATGTTGCAAAAGGAAATCTATCTCTCTGCAAACAAACATCCGGTGCATTTATTCTTTATGCTAGGAAAACCGTGACTCTTAAAGGTGATATACAAAAATGTACATTTGTACACAAGGCTAGCCGTTTTCTCCTAGCATTAAAAACATATCAAAGTCAGTTAATTCCTTTAAGAAGTAGGCCTATGGGACGAAAAAATAACTACCATGCATATTTGCACTTCTGAACAAAGAAAGTCTAACAAGGTATCTTCTTTAGCCACACGTCAGCTCTTCTTCGAAGGTTCCTCAGAAGGGAGAGCCGCATGCTCAAACACCTGCTACTGTTCAAACATTATGCTAGAGGCCACTTAGGCTGAAATCTGGTGTGACTCAATTAAAAAGGTTTTTCCATTGGAAGTGCATCTGTGGGTCTTGTGAGCTATGTTCCAGTGACACCCCCCCCAATTCCCTTTGATACCTAAACCCTGAGGCATGCACATAGTTTTGTTTTATTTTAATTCATTTAGATTTTTATAATTATTGATAGAAACTGTGAGACTGCAAGTAATTATTGCTGTACACCACAAACTAATCTTGCTGTCATTCTTTGTACGTTTGTTTGGCAGAAATCTACTGCAACTGTCATCTAAAACTTCGTTTAGACATACAGGAGAAACGGCTAAGTCACATAATGACCCAATTCCTGCATCATTACATTACTGTCATTTCGCAGACGCTCTTATCCAGTGAGTCTAACAAAGTGCATATAATAAAGTGGCATGAAAAGTTGCACAAACAAGAGACCACTAAATACATACGAACAAGCGTCAGTATCAAATATAGTACTGACATCGCAAGTGCAACGCGGTGTACACAATAGACACAATACCAGTCCAAACACAACACTAACCCATTTCAACTTCTACAAATCAACAGTTTTAACTCAGGTTTCCATGGCAACGCGTTCTGGCTTTAATTTTCAAGCCATGACAGATCGCTTCGCTAGTTTGTCAGAGCAGGTTTCACGCAGCTAGGGTGATCTTCTGCTGACACCCTCTGGCCAGCCGCCGAAACATATGGACAATTAAATAATTTTACAATCCCGGGTTAAATGCTTTATGCGAGGACCTTGCTCGAACAGCAGAGTAAATTCGTCCTACGATCGCAATTATTCGGTTGAGATCGGCAAGACTCAGACTCCCGTTTATTCTTCTGCATCTTCGTGGTCACGGAATGAAAAGCGCATTTCTACGTACTGGTGACACTGCAGCAAAAAGCGCGACCTTCTTAGGTTCCAGCCTCACGTCAAATAAATTAAATGTAAATTCAAATATAAATGGTTGCTTTTGGGCCAGTGGTCAAGCCCTCCGCTTAATTAAAGACTCAAGTAGCCTAGTCTTTTTCCGTCCGTTTTAATGTCACTTTGGAGGACTATATTTATGTTGTCCACTAGAAGGCGTCACATCCCTAAAGCAAGTTTGCATCCTATTAGTTGATAGCTTGAATGCGAGCACTTAGTCTTTCTGATGCATTTTCCGCTTTATGCAGTCTTGTGTTAAATCGCCAGTTGAACATTTAGCTCGTCTCACATTTTTTGTGAAACCAGCTGTTAAAGTTATTGATTCCGATCCACTATTTTGCCTCCGTCAATCGATTCTGTAAGAGATGAATGCACTTTCTTTTTATGAAACCTTTCGTTATTATACCTAGTTTTGCCCTTGCAAAACCCAGAATATCTGTACTAGATACTTTTTAATGTCTCCATAGATTGAGCGATTAGTGATTTACCACGTGCTCATTGCATTGCTTCTAGCACTCATTTGTGATTAAAAATCCTTCACTTTCCGTTAGTATTCCTGTCATGAATTTGATATGCATCATTGCACCTACCTCTCCACCCCTCATCAGCAATATGTTCAGTTTAGTTCATTGGTTGATTTATCAGGGACCATGTGCACCACATTAGTTGCACCAGATTTAGCTATGTAGCTAATTTGCATCTGAAGTCCCTGCATGGGCACATCAAAACGTTAACTTATATTACAAGTAAAAAGCACAACATAGCAACTTAACTTACAACATTTGCAAACAAAACGAGGACAGAAGATAAAAACACTACATTTATCATGCAGAAGTAGCCATAACTATGTTGGTGTCTACATGCTTGGGTAGTCTTGAGTCAAACTTATTGTCTTGATTTAAAAAATTGTGAAACCTCTGGATACTCTAATGTGAGTGGATATTGAATTCCATTTCTCCTCTGCCTCGACCATGAATTCTGTTTGTCCAAAAACTGTCTTCCTGAATTGTAACATACAATCACCTCTCACTGAAGCCCTTGTCTCTCTATCATTGTCCCAGGAAAGAGACAAATCCCTTTTTAGTGGAGGAGGTTCCAGATCATGAACAACTTTTTACATCAGGCAAACATCTGCAAAAAATATAAAATTGTCAAAGGTCAACAAGTTATATTTCTTTACAATGCTATAATGATGATGACTCCTTGGTTCTTTTTAGGGAGTTTTAACGTTCGTTAAAGAGGGCTGTAGCAGAGCGGGCGGGCGGCAGAGGGTGCGGCTGCCCCGGGCCCACGGTTCTTCCAATTACAAAGGGGCCCACCTTGGGCCCAATCTGCCTGACTGAACATGCATTTTTGTTGTTTAGTTGAATATTTTGAATAAAATTTGTTTGTGTCTTGATTGCGGCAAACAAATAAAAAGTCAGCACGAGGGCGTAATGGTTTCGACCGACCCCTATAGCTAAGTTTCTCGTCGCGATATTTATTTTGAATGAGCAGAGACAACTTTATTCGCCGTCCAGTATCCTTGTTTAAGTGTACAAACAGAAAAATTACGCCCTCTGTTCGAGTCCCAAAGAATAGGAACAAGGCAATCGCCGGCTGGCTTGTTTCATTTCCCATTGCCGTCACTGCCGACGGAGCCGCGGTATTTAAAAATTGTCTCACGCAATGAGGTGTGCTGAAATCACCTCATTGTACTCCACATTTCTCTCCATTCCGCCCTTCCATCTCCGTAAGTTTCCCCTTTCCCCTCTGTCTTGCATCTCCATACAGCCTGTATAAGGGCCCGATACAGGTCCTCGCCCCCTCTGCAATAAGCCATCGGCTCCGCCCCTGATAGAGGGAGTGATTGCTCCTTCCCGGCAATGCAGTATGGTGCTTTACAGAAGATCATGGAGTGTAGGGCCTACAGAAAGTTTGCAGGATATGGCTACTGGGTTTAAAATGAATCAAATTGACATTGCTGTAAAGCTTTTAAACTTTTTTTATATTAAAGGACAAGTTGGAGTCAATGAGGATACCTCATACTCAGGCCCTGTCCACACGTACACGGGTATTTTTAAAAACGTAGCTTTTTCTATGCGTTTTGGCCTTTCGTCCACACGCAAACGGCGTTTTAGGTCACTGAAAACGGATCTTTTGCAAAATGCCTTCCAGGGTGAAGATTTTCAGAAACTCCGTCTTCAGTGTTCACGTGTAGACAGGGAAAACGGAGTTTTTGGCTTGTAACTGCGTCAGAGTGTGCGCCGTAATAACTTTATTTTCAGGCATCTGATTGGCCAACATGGCTTTACGGTTAGGGTTATATCGTCCCCTGGTGGTTTAGCATGCTCTTGACAGCGTCTGTTTGCGTTTTCGTGTGGACGGAGATTTTTTAAGAACGAAAGGAGGAAAATCCCTGTTTTCAAAAATACCCATGTGGACATGGCCTCAGATATTTGAAGTGCGGCACAACATTTACAACCTAGCCAGTATATCTGGTTTTTGCATGCGATTGTTCATTATAGACAGCTTTGCTCACATTAAAGATCAAACAAGAGTAAGAAAGCTGTTCTGCTACTTTATTCAAAACTGTGGACTTTCAGAAGCAGCTTGTTGCTTCCTGTTCAACCTTTCATTTCCTCTTGCTGTAAAAGGAATCACTGGCACCCATTATGACCAGGTTCTGATGTATGCAATTTTTACTGAAAATACATTATTTATTTTGAATTTTTATCCACAGTTGTTATAACGGTATTGGGCTTCCAGTTTTTCCCAGTACTCATGTTTCTGTAATGCATTATGCAGTAAATGTCCAAAAAATTTGGTAAGTAAAATTCTTCTCTAAGAATTTGAAACAAGTTAAATTATTTAATATAGTTTACTTGGAAAAGCTGTTCAATACATCTTGAATTACAGACTAACCCTCTTTCAAAACCCATGTCTATTGAGTATTGCACGATACCTTTAATAACACCAACTGGTGCGACTATTTGGACTGACAGCGGTCAATAAAACGTTTCTTGAACATGCATTCAAATTTTTAAGGTAAACCGGGATCAAGTGTCTAAGGAACCCTTTTTTTGTTACAAAACAGCAAAGCGACTAAAGGTGTCTGAATGGACAGGGACTTTCCCATTTTTAGCCATCTAATCTCTGCATCACCTGAAAGGCACTCTAATGTATGTCCAGATTGGGCATTCCAACAGTAAAATTTAAGAGTGGGAGGGTCCAAACTTTCTGCTGTTTTCTGGCGCTGTGGTATCTTAAAACATACACATGCCAGATAAAGCAGAAAATTACTCCATTTGGTAGATTGAAAGTGGAAGAAGCTACTAGTATAGGCATAATCAGAAATTCTTGTAATAATCTCAGGGAGTAGTCATCCAAACTACCTCTGCTCTTTCCATTCATAAAGTGGAAGAATGGTCCAACAATCCATATCTGCGTGAAACTGATTAATAATCTAGTGTGGTTTTTCTCATGGTAGGCACAAGGACCATTGCTTTGCTGCCTTTCTTTTGGAAATGTGCTGAAAGATTGAGATACTGTCACATAATAAATCCTGTCAGGGTATATTATTTCACTAATGAATCTGTAAAGTCTAAGGGCTAAAGGTGCTATAAATATTTTTAGACACAACTCAGATGTGAGTGGTGCTAAGCTTGTAACAGTAAACCATGTCAAGCATCTTTAAAATAAAATATTATTTGCACAGTCATCAGCAATGACTCCTCTAATACTAATGTCTGTGAAAGGGGCATCAATCTCCTCTCTAGCTGTCTTAGAAATATCAGACAATTTCACCTTCAGTGGAACCTTGTTCTTTAACTTCTCTTTGTCATTAGAAGAATCTGTATTTTATGGAGTGTTCCAACTCAGTAAAGATTGCAGATCTGGTTTTACGTTTAAGAATTGTTCTCAATGGCTGTAATTCTTTGTATTGCAGATGAGGCCTTTTGCTTCCTTATTTGATATGCCAACAACTGACCAGCCATTTTCCATTTTTTAAATATTTTTGTTTAACGAATTGCAGGTTATCTGCCGCCTGCTCTAATAGTACGTTGTTTAGAGCTCTTCCTGTTTCTTTAAGGTTTTTCAGTATTTTCTTTCATAAATTTTATGTTCCAGGGTGACCTGGACAGCTTCTCTACTTTTCTTTTTAGCTGAAACAAAGGCAGTTACAACCGCTCGAACAGTCACACGTGAAATCACAGGAATACATTAAATTGCCACAGCTTCATTTCAACTAAATTAGTGAATTCTCTTTCATCCAGAAATCCCCTATTCAGGCATCACTTTTTGGACATACTGAGTCCCCCCTCACTTCTCATGCTCTGGTAATGGTCACAGGCACGTGATCTGACAATGTACACATTAAAATGTGTGACATTATGCAAACACACTTCCCACATGTTAGTAAAAGTCCTGATGCATTTTACAGAATGAATCCTCTTTTTTTGGTTATCCTAATTGAGAGCATTTATACATTTTAGAAGTAAATATGCTTCTGCTGTTGATCCATTGATCAAAATAAATGTACCTTTCTTGTTCATGCATTGTGATGAGAGAGAGCTGACCTTTCTGTGTTTCAGGACAGCCGTCCTTCTTTTTCTGCCTTATGGGTAGGAACAGAAAAAAAAAACATCTGATAAGCCCAAGATCTGTTAAGTTTGACATGCTCTTTATCTGATAAATGTGTTTCCGTAAAGAACGCCGTTTTGCAGAGAGGTGATTTCGCTGTGTCATCATTTTCCCCCCTTTGATTGCTTGTAATATTGATGCCTTGCATTATTCTCTCAGTGCCAGTCACCATTAAACCGAGGGATTCTGGGTAACGGTGAAGAACATGGTTTGTGATAGAGGGAGTCAAAGATGCTGAATGACAAGCTATTGGCACACATTTGCATGCATCTATATTGAGCTTATCTCCCATTCAGCAATGCACAATACTTCAGCAGGTTATAAGAACACAAGGTCTCACAGATACTCGTACTGCCAGAGGATACTTTGCCAAACCAAGTGTATGGGGCAGCATAATGCCAGATGCACAACGGTACAGTGAAGCAGAAAAAGAAAAATTGCTCATGCTAATCCAAGTACTGTTCACCTTATACTCAGTTACATATACACAAAAACTCTCACACACAGACACTTCTTGTCCATTGTTTTTAAAATGAAATACGAGAAGCAAACCCATACAATTTAATGGCACACATTGTGCCTACGACAGTAAAAGCAGCTACGTTTGTTTTCAAGGGCTTTTATTAGGAAGTATAATAATTATTTATGTATAAGAATAAGGTAAGTATGGCATACTGGACCAAGTTGTACTTCACACAATTTGGCAGCAATTGCAAATTGTGAACACCTACTCCAGTGTTACTATTTGCAATAACAAATATTTTTTCATTTGAATTGCTATATTTGCAAAATATAAATATATAATAAAAATAAATTATAAAAAATATAAAATATAAATTCATTTATTCATAATTTTATTCTTAATGTCAAGAATTCAAATGTTATTAGCTGCAACTGCAAATATTTATATCAACAATTATTTTCACAAAGTTACTTGTAATTTTCATTAACAAGAAGGAATACAATTCAAAAACAAGACTGCAATTAAAGTTAGTGCCTACTGAAAGGGAATAACACATTAAATATAGTATGCTTGTCTGATTATGTATCTATACATTTGTGTTTTGTTTTATTATTCCCTTTTGTTATGCTTATGTTATTCATGCTAATTTGCAGACAATACTGGGACAGACAAATTGTCTTCAATCTTGCATCATATCCCTGTGGGGATAGCCGGTGTGGGTAGATCAGTCAGGGCTTCCTTGTCTCACAGCTCTCAGGCATCCTGTGATTTGTTAGTTGTTTGCATGATGTCAGTGGAGGAGCTTATCCTCCAATGAGCACTCACTGCTGTATATTGCACTCTATGACGTGTGAAAAGTTCTACCCCCATCAAGGTTCGCAGATGCACACCTGGTGGCTAAAATCATTGCTTCCCTTATCTGGGTCACTGTCTCAGCGTTACACACAATTCGCTTCGCCAGTCTGCCACCTCCGGATCCGCGTCAGGATCTCACGCGGGTAATTCCCTAAACAGCCTTCATAGCTCATATATATTCTTATATGAGATAAATGTTTTAGCCAGCTAAAACATTTAACTCAGAAAATATATATGCCCCGGGTAAAATGAGAAAGGTAAATGAAAAAAACGGCTTATTTTCGTGAAACTGTTCAACATCATTTGCACAATATCAGCATAATAGCACAGTAACCAATGGTGAAGGACCACAGCCAGTGGGTGGTGTATGAAGCAGAAATCGGTTAGGTTTCGTACACGTCTTCCTATGTTTCCATTTCATGTGTCTTTAACCAAGAATTCCACCATGAAGATAAACGTATGAACACGTTTAAATCCTCCCATGGATAGACGTAGTGCCTTAGATCCATCATTCAACAACCGGTGGATCCATACCATTTTTAGTGCATTTCTGAAAATTACCCATTCCCCTTTCTTGACCGTCTTTTAAATTCACTCATGGGATGAACACGTAATAACCACTGACGGAAACAGTAACATGTGAGTTCTGTTGCAGCGTCTGTCCCAGCCTGTCATACACGCAGTACCTCAAAGATAAAAGGATTGTCTGTGAGGATTTTTTTGTTTCACTCCCTCGGTTTTAAAGGTTTCCAAAGACGTATTTCCTCTCACCATAGCTGTGTTATTTAGACCGTTTACGGCACTTCCCACAGACAGTTACTCACAGTAGCAGGTAGTGTTAATGTTGACTAAGAAATTCTGGGTTGAAGAACTGGACTTCAAAGCAACACAGAATCACTTTTAAAATCGATTGTACTTATGAACTTAAACATTTATTGCATTATTTATTTAGTATATTTCAAATGGTAGGACATACAGTTATCTTAATTTATTAAAAATATTAAAAACTGTAGAATTGAAAATGAAGTTCTCAAGCTGGATTTTTTTGTGGGTATGTATTGCACTGTTACTTTTCCTCTAGTTATTGTTAATAATATTGTTAAAATACATGTTATATAATGTTTTACATTTACCGAGTTTACAAAATGTAAACTTTCGGTTTCTCACCTATAGAACGAACTTGTTATATGCTACAATTTATGAATTGTTAAACTGCTTTCGGTGGATTTAGCCTTTATAAATGCATTAAATGGTGTTCCAGCTACAGGTTTATCTTAATATTGTGCATTTGTGTGATCTGTTTAAGTAATTATAATGTATTCAGAAACGTTATTAGGGTCAATCAATGTAAATGCAATATGTTTTTTCTTTATTTTAGTTGTTTAGAAGTTGTATTGAAGTTTGGAAATATATATTCAGTAACCACGAAGTGGGTTGGCAGTGGAGACTCAAATATATTAAATACATTTTTAAAAAAATACAAAGAAGGAAAGAAGACGCCTGGTGTATATCTGTTTAACAGATGCAACTCGGCAACATGCATTCTTCATTTCCATGATTCAGTGACGCTAGTTCCAGTTCATTAAAGCCCATGATGTGGATGTGTGTGGGGAATTCACCTCGATGCGTGTGTTAGTATGCCCTTTTGAGCTTGGGGCCCGTGAAAGAAGTTAGGTGTGGCGCCGAGTGTAAAATTTTATACTCGTCTTTAAGGTACATTGTCTTGAGCAGGTGTTTACTGGTATGTTGCCAGTCATGTGGTTACCAGTTTCTATCCGGAAGGGGTACATAAGAGGTGCGAGTAAGTTCGACGGTGTGCTCAGACCTTGGGCCCTATTGCTAAATATTTCGACAGTGTACATTTTAGAATCGACTTACAATAAGGCAGAAATCTCAGCCAGGGGCTGCGCAGAGGAGTGTCGTTAAAATTGTGCCATTAATAACTGGTGTATATCCTGTGGTGATGTCGAACTGGGTACGGTGTTATCTAGGAAGCACACCGAAAGCAATTACAGTAGCTTGTAACATTTCCTGGTTGTGCATGCTTGCGGCGTGTGAAACCGATCGAGGGCTGGTGAACGTCAAGCGTTTGTACCGACATTACTCCTGTTGTTTATCTTTAGAGAACATTAATGCGTTAGAGAATGATTAAGTAAAACGTGGGCGGAGTGCCAGCTCAAAACGGAAGCTTTTTGTGCGGTGTGCGATGTCCTAGCACTGAATCAAATTATTTAATGTAATTTTTTTAAAATGTTAAATTGCACTTAACTGTTATGCTGTTATACACACAAGTAAACTATTACTTTCTTCTTACTTTTGCGCTTAATGCGGACACAGAATACACATTAACGAATATATCAATAAAGTTTTGGCCTACAGTGGAGAGCAATGCACATTTGTACGTCTCTACTGAGATAAATTAATAAGCATTGAAAATATAAATAAAATAACATTTTCAGCCAGGAACAAATAATGGGATTTTGAACTGCGTCCATTGCTTTGGGTTTCCGTGTGTGTGGTATTTAAGTGTATGCTGTTGAGAAAATTTTGACTATTGCTTTTTACGTCTTTTCTGACCTTGGACGCAAAAAGTGAGTTGGTCCCAGAGACTGGGATGGCAGCAGCATGTCACAATGGTAAGGAGCTAGGCTTGTAATGCAAAGCTTACTACTTTGATAAGTGAAATTGCTTCAGTAAATATCCAGCAATGATTTGTAAGCTATGCAAGTAGCTTTGGATAAGGGTAAAAAAAAAAGTAAAAATGTTCCACTTTAAATACATGCAACTACCCAGTACTACTTGACAGATAATCGTAGTTGAGCAGTACATACAAATTTTAAACACCTTTTTTAATTAGACTTGTCTGGCAAGGGTTATGTGTATGTACACAGTCATCCTATGTAGGTACAGTGTAAATACACAGGTATTGGGGCCACCTGGTGCAAAGTAGTTTGCACATTGCTTTTTATGCAATATCTTGCGCTTCATTAAGTTAGTAAAGAATGATCTTCCAGTAGGTTTTAATTGTGACTGAATACATTTCAGGAAAGTGCTTAGCTCTTCATGATCCCTCAAATACACTTTGTACTCTTAAGCTCTGAGAGACATTACGGATCACTCTGTGCGTGCGCTTCTGAGTATGCATGTGGTGCGTCATTGCTGAGAAACTCCAGTTGTTCTGCTGTGGTTCACACCTTAATGGGTCATTTCCCTGGAAACTTCCTCTCACTGGTGTATTGCTTCTCATTTCCCTTCTCCTATTGAATTAAAATGGCACTCTTAATTAAAGTTCTGGATAGTTTCCATCTGATCAGAGTAGCCTTGGCCTGCTGCCGTCACTGGTTCTCACATACTTGTTGTGAATCCACCTGGCACCCATTGGTACTCGGCCTTAAAACTGATAACTGAGGCAATGACGGGAGAGTCTGGACAGACAATTTTCAGATGCAAAAACTGTAATATTCACGAGGAATTCTGTGATGAATTTTTGTTTAATTGTATGTAAAACTTTGGCGGGATGTCCAGTTGTAGGCTGTAAATGGATTGTGAGCCAGCGAAGGCCTTGGTTGATCATAAGTAAATCCCCTTGAGGCAATCTGCAAGTTACTAAAATCTTTTTAAGAAATCAAGGTTGTAAATGACACCTAGAAACTTTAATGGCTTGTGTATAAGCTAAGACAATATAAATATTATTTGCTTTCATTTAATTAGAAAAAATTTAGGTAAAGATTGTCAGTGGAATCAATACATATGAAATCATCCTTGAATTTTCACCATACATTGGTAAATATTTGGGATGGTTTTACCTTATTGGAATCTTTTTATTGGTGATTACTTGATGGCCTCCCTGGCTTGTTGCTAGAGAGAAAGATGGTAGAATCCATGTTTGTAGTTCAAATATTGAATCAAGCACGTGTAGGGCAATGGTTTAGTTTCTGATCATAGGTAGGATGGAGGCCTTTGATCACACAGACGATGAAAGAGTGGCAAAGAAAGATCAGAAGGTGCGGCCTCTCATCACAGACTGAACAAAGTTATAGCCCCTAAAGACAGGAGAGAGCTATGGCCTCTCACTGTGGATATTGTAGATATATTACATTACTGGCAGTTAGCAGATACTCTCATCCAGAGTTACTTACATAGGTTACAATATTTATATGTTATCCATTTATACAGCTTGATATTTACTGAGGTAGGTCTGGGTTACAAACCTTGCCCAAGGGCACAGCAGCAGTGTCCCAGCAGGGAATTGAACCAGCAACCATTTGATTACAAGTCAGGCTCCTTACCACTATGCTACACTGCTGTGGGATAGAGGTGTTGCTTCTGATCACACATAAGACAGAGGTGTGATTGCATGTTACAGTAAAGACAGAGATGTTGGCGCCTGGCTTTCATCTTTGCCAGCTGTGGCTATGACACTGTAGGACCCTGACACTGTAGGTCTCGTGCAGACAGAGGACGTCAGTGGAAAAAGTGACACTAAAGCCGTGTCTTTATCTGACTTTTTGACAGCTTATGCCTCTGACGTGGACCTCTCTTGCTGCTCACGGGAACCTCCCCTCTGGCACAGATCGCCCCCTCCTGGCGGGCCAAGGAAGATACTCAACTGTACCGGGGCTGCTGAGGAGTCGTAGGCAAATGGAGGTGCTGGGTGCCCGAACAAACGGGACCTGCAGTGCAGACGAACTGCGGAAGGACCCCAACAAGTGCTGCCAGAAGTGTCCTCCAGGTGAACAGTGGGGCTCTGTCCGACCCACCAGAGAAAGGCTGATACAGCAGGATATGACCTCAAAGGCTGGCTACAGTGACTCAGGCGCACGTAGACCCTGATTCTGCTCAGCAACAGCCCACTACGCAAGCAGCCAGATCTGCTGAGCTGGCATTGGCTCACACACAGCAGGGCTCAGGGAACATGATCTTCTGTCTCTCTCGTGGAGAAGTCCTATCTCTCGGCTGAGATTGCGGTCTTGATGCAGGGGATGGGATGTCGGTTTAGGCAGGGCAAGATAAGGGTAGAACAATCCAGTCAAACCAGTCATAACTGTATACTGCCATGCTTATTAATGTTTTCACCCTAGCAATTTTGTTACATCTACAGACATTTAGAGAGCCCGGCTGACATACGTATATACAAGTCACTAGATGTGTTTTGTTCTGCGACACATCATTAAATAACAGAATATGTCTAAATGCAGGACATTTCTGATCTGTAGAAAATTTGAAAATGTAGCATGGGCATGAATGCTTAAAAGATACATCCTTACAGATACATGTTATTGCAGGTGGTATTATTCTGGTGAAAAGATTATCACTGGAACTGAATTGAACAGAACTGAAATTTCTGATCTGAGGTCATGTCTTGCTGCCTTGCTGTTTCCCACAGGTTATCACAAAAAATCATCCTCACAAGAAGGGTGTGCACGCACAGAAATCCGGTGTTCTCCCTGTGATGACGGCTCTTTCACCGAGATAGAAAACACAGTACTAAAGTGTAGGGCGTGCAGAAGTTGCAATGAGAAAGGTATTCACATCTTCACACAATCAATCATAGTGTGATGGGGGCAGAGACTGCAGCTGGGAGTGGGTGGGTGGGGGGGGGGGGTGGGGAAGGAGGGGGTGGACTAGGGTTGGGGTTTTCGGAACCTGTTAAAAAATCAGGAGAAAGAGTGTGAAGTGCAAAAGATGGATGTGATGTATGCACAATGGCTGTTTGTGTTTGAGGGACAGTTAGAGACAAGTTCGGATGTGTGTCCTGTGTCCGCAGCAAATGAGAGAAAGGAGTCCCACTGTAAACGTGATCAGGACACTGTGTGCGGCTGTGAAAAAGGATACTACAAAGTCTACTTTGGAAGCTCATTTCGTTGTGAAAAGTGCACCGAATGCTGTAAGTATAAGTATAGGTGTAAGTGCAAGTGTTATAACTGCAAGACAGTTATGACCCTCGCTCAGTTATGACAGTTATGACATTCAAAGATGTGGGATTTCACTGATGGGGAAATAGCAACAACCTCATAGTCTGTAAAGGAAACAGGTCAGTATGCTAGAGGATTCTATAGGTCCCTGCTTCATTTTCCTTGCTTCAGTTCCATCTGTTCGCAGAGAGGACACCTCATCCATTGTCCTCCTCTCTTTTTTTCTTCTTACCTCTGGTCCTCCTTCCTCCAAGAGGTCAAGCATATCACCAGCCCAAACCGAGTGGGTTACTGGGTCTTACTATACTATACTTCCTGTATCTGAATTTCTTTTCAGGTTCCACAGACCCAGGCATCCATTGTGGACCCTGTGATTTTGGCCAAAATGGAGACCAGCAGAAGATGTGCAAGCCCTGTGGAAAGTAATAAATCCATGTTAACTACAACGCATCTGCACCGTATGTGTAATTTGCCTGTTCATTGAGACAGGGCTCCGATAGAGTCACACCTCTAGATTTGTCATGTTAATTTATAATATAAGTATAAATATAAATATAAATATAAATGTGATTTAAATATAATACTTTAAAATGGTCTGACCGCAGGTCATCAGGTTGAATGAAAGAATAAAAGATAAGTGTAGTCTCACAGTGTTATGTTGGATGCACACAAAACAGTTTGACTCCCCTCTCCCAGCAAAAAACAAACAAACAAGAATATACTTGTGACTTCTGTCGAATCGCTAATTATATGCATTTAGGTTATTGGGTTGTGGATTTCCTTTCTTTCAAAGTGTATCATGATAAGACACTATCAGAATTTCCTGTCAAGCGAGACACCTCTGCAGTTTCTACTGAGCTCTTCCCTTCAAAAACGCCCACGTTTTGATGAAGTTAGAACTCGTGCTGCTCGGACATGCAGTCCGTACACTCCCTCCACCCATAAAGATGAGGGACTCACTTCCTCATTCAACAGGATGTTGATGAACATGCAAGTTGATGCACAGCACAGGGAGGTCAACATGGGGCATCCCCCACCAGTTTTAAGAATGTTTTTTCTCAACAGTTTTTGATAAAAAAAAAAAACATACAATGTAATACCCTTCTAAAAATGAGTTAATGAAATGATAATTCAAGTCAAGGTGGCCCACCTTAATGCAGGTTGTGGCGATGTTCAGTACAGTGGCACACTCCTTCGCTGGGGTTAATTCAGAGACACAGGCTGGAGGTTGTGGATGGTGACTCTGCATGCCAGTCTGATGCCTGTACTCAGGACTGTGCTTCTTTTGCTTCCATTTTATCTTTTCAGGGCAGACTGTCCCAAGGAATGGAGAGAAGCGTGTCAGTATCTCTGTCCTACTACAACCACCACGACCCCTACCACCACAACAACCACAACAACCACTACAATTGCTACAACTACTGTAACAGGTACTGTACCTAATTTGCTCAATAGGGCCTCTTGTCCAAGGCAACTTCCAGCACTTGGGAAGTATAGACATTTATGCTTTAGCCTATCTATACAGCTGTTTTTTTTACTGATACAACTGAGGAAAAATGGTTCTTTGCTCCAGCTGTCTCTAACCTCATATTGCACCAAATGCAACACACTGCTGACCAATCAAAAGAGGCTAGGCATAATGTTGAAATGAAATTCCCTGAGAAATAAGGCAGATAAAAAACATGATTGAGAAAGTTGTCTTTCCTTTCTTCATGTATTAAATTCCTATCTGTGCCAATATTTCAGATATACCATGGGTTTGTGCACCATATTGCTTTTATGAAAAGGATCCCTAACTGGCTGAACTCCACTTAGCTAGAATCAACATAAAATAAGAAATCAGACTGTGATAAATAAGTTATAGCCTACTGATTACATGAGACCACCAATGAACCCTTAGCTTACCTTTCCTAATATTATCCAAACGGTGCTGCTGGATTCCCTAGCTAGGCAGTGAACAAGCTAGCTAATAAGCTGGCTTTTAGATACTTTTATTTATTTCATAGACTATTAGCGTTACACGGTAGAGTTCAGATGCTGGCATACTACAAGGACTACTTCTCGAAAGTGATGATAAATGTGTCCATCTTCAGGAATTTAAATTAGCTCATCAGTGATGTGGAGTGGATCAGATACAATGGTTATTTTTGTCAGTGATATCAAAATGATACAGGAAAATTTCATTTACCTATGTTATATCGGTGAATATTGTCACAACTGGAATGAAAACTGACCAATAGGAAGAATGAATCAGGACTAATTTTATAAAGTACTTTTTCATAGCACTGCTGAGAACTAACAGGCATAACGAGTAAAGCAAATAAAAATTCCACTGACGTGATGTTTTTGAAAAATGTAAATAACATTCTAGCCAGTCTTAATATCAATCACTTGGTAATTTGACTTCGAGCTATGTCAGAATTCGAGCCAGGAAACATTTTGTCATTTTTTGATTTCACAAAATTCGAAATTACAGTATTCTGTCTGAGACAGCTGTCTTACCCATATGCCGTTATCATCCTTTTGTCGTTGGATTCACCCTTGTTGTCTGTGCTGTAAATGTACAGACAGTAATTGGCGAAACCTATTGAAGTTACATGCTGAGGAGCGAGAGCTACAGCATGTGCTAATATCTGACCTTGCCACTTGTCAGGCAGGAAGCAATGTCACAGGTGTCTATGCTGGATCACCTCCCCCTCATGGCAAGTGGATAATAAAATAGATTTCACCTCCAATTAATGCATGGATGGATAATAAAAAACATTCGATAGGTCTCAGTATAAATGAATGGGGCATTAACGTCTAATAAAAAGAAGTCATGGCAGATGCTTTTATACAGAACTAATTGTAAAGGAAAGGTACAAACATGCATAAAGACACATGAACAATACATGCAGAAAATGAGATGCCATGTCTAAACACCTGTCAGTCTGTCACACAGTGGTATAATGACTGGTGCCATTATGAATACCGATGATAAAACATTTCAAAAGGATGTTCAATAACATCCTGCTGAAATTGACAAAAAAAGGAAGATTGAAGTGTTACTTCACTAGGAAGGGGAGTCAAGATGTTAGGACACCAGGAATTGGGTCTTGAGTCTGAGGTGGAAGGTGGCCAGAGACTCCCACTGTCCTAATCTGTTTGGGTCTTTGTTCAGGACCAGGTGGTACCCTAAATCCTCCCCAGTACATTGTGGTCCTCTCCCTGCTGTTGATACTGCTGTTGGGGTGCTCACTGGCCATCGCCCTGTGCTTCTGTGTCCAACGAGCACGAAGGTTTTTCCTCTTGCCCTGGACCCTGGAAAAAAACGCCAATCAGCCCCACCAGCTTTACCAGCTCAGAGACACTGTGCCAGGCAAAGCACACACTACCCATCCTGGTAAACACTGCTTTCTGCTGAAGCCACACACATTACTGTTACAGAGCGACTTACATACAGTAGGTTACAGTTTTATCCATTAATACGGCTGGATATTTACTGAGGCAATTGTGGGTTAAGTACTTTGCCCAAGGGTACAACAGCAGTGCCCCAGTGGAGAATCGAACCAGCAACCACTTGGTTATGAGCCCTGCTTCTTACCACTACACCCCACTGCAGTCGCACACACATCACGTGGCCCAATCACTCCGACAGTCACGTCTCGCGCGTATGATTGTTTTGTTCAAAATGAATGTAACTTGTGAGAGAATGTTAGTTAACCTGTACTATGACACTGAAGGTGAATTATGTTCAGTCCTTCATTCTCACATAAAAGCCAACATAATCAGTGAATAGTCATGCAGTGTTCTGAAACACTGAAGGACACAGATGTCTACATAAATAATTTTTATGCTTGATTTGAACAGATCTGCCTTGTGACAACCACAACCCCCCAGTAGTAGAGGTGCGTATTCTTAATTAATATACTTCCTGATGCACAGTATGGGATGAATTTCTTACATATATTTAAGATGTGTTATGTGTTTTTCCATGTTTTCATAACTCACATTTTTTCCAGCTTTATTTTCTTAGGCGTCTTCAGTGATTCGCATGATGTTAGTAGAATTTTTGCTGCATTGCAGGTGTCAAAAAACCATCCAATGGTCCCAAAGCTGGCACCCTCCCAAGATCCCTCAGCTCCGATGCTCATGTCCATGCCACCCCCATGTTTTTCAAACAATTACAGCTGCAGCCTTGCAACGCCCCTGCTCAAAGCTGAACCCAAAGGTAAGGTTTCAAAAAATGTGTTCCTTTTTAAGAGTCTGTGGGATACAGACCCTATTTTTTGTGTATGGCACCTTAATTTAGTGTTTATTAGACGTTACGTATTCATCTGATGGACGTGTTTTCCATAACTCACTTTAAGGAAGCGTGTAGCTAAGGGTGTGTTACTGGAAGTTTGATGTCTTGTGCAAAGTTGTGGGTTCAGAAGTTGGTTACAGAAAAAAACGTGGGGTACAGAGTGTGCTTAAGTGTGATAATCAAAGTTCAAAGGACAAAAGGAACGATGTTTTGGCTGAAACTGGGCCCCATTGTTTCCTGCTTGTTTTTGCTGCTCACTGATCTGATCTCGGCTTGGCAATTTACATGTGACTAAGAAATGGGCCACAGGGTTTTGTGTTGGTGGCTGGGTGAGAGTTTCACTCTGTGTTATAAAAAAACATGGTGACGTCTGCAGGCTCGCTTTTGTCCTGTCGTGTTCGCTTTTGACCAGTTTACTCTTTTCACTTATCTCCCTGCCTGTCAGTGGTGTGCAGGGGCGTACGTGGAGGTGGACGCTCAAAGGCGATACTTCAGAGGAAGTCCTCGATCTGATATCAAAGAATGGCCTCTTCTTGACTCCTGAAATGTTTCATGCAGTGGCCAGGGCTTTGTGCTCTGGCATTATGTTGAATTCAACTGAGTCAAAGGAATGCCCGTGCTTTGGTAATGAGGCTACTAATAGCAGTAAAATGTGAGACTTTCCCAGTGCCAATCCTGGGAGCATCCTGTGCATGATAAACATGCTTTGCCTGAGCTGCTTATATGTTGCTCATTTGTTATTTTCTGTATATAAAGAAAGATGTGTGTCATCAGAAGTGCTTTTTGGCTAATGAGAGGGTATAATCGAGGCAGTAGTGTAGCGTAGAGGAAAGGAGCAGGATTCGTAACCGAAAGCTTGCCGGTTCGATTCTCTGCTGGGGCACTGCTGTTGTACCCTTGGCTTAAGAAACTTAACCCAGAATTACCTCAGTGAATATCCAGCTATATAAATCAGTAACATGTAAAACTTGTAACCTATGTAAGTCGCTCTGTTTAAGAGCGTTGGCTAAATGCCAATAACGTAATGTTAAATTAACGTTGTTTATATTACATTATGTCATTTAGCAGAAGCTCTTACCTAGAGCGACTTCCAAATAAGTGCATCACTATGCTAAAAGTAGTTATTGAGAAGTATTACAAGGGGTCAGTACGATAGTGAGTTAAGTGCACAAGTTAAGTTTACTGTGAAGGTTTTTGATTATATATGTCCCTTGAACAAAGTTGCGGCAGTAGTCTCAATTAACAGAATGCAGTGCAATACAAAATAGATTTACTTAACATGTTTACTCCCTGTAGCATCTGAGTGCACTTTATGAACAGGAGTCAAACACCAGCCTAAGCAGGTCTTTGAGCTGGGATTTCAAAATATATACCAGCTTTCTGACATAGCAAAATGTGACAGAGGAATGGAGCCTGGTAAATGAAAGATTGATTCCTAACAGCCTTCAGTGGA
The DNA here is from genome assembly GCA_019176425.1 of Megalops atlanticus. Classification (NCBI taxonomy): domain Eukaryota; kingdom Metazoa; phylum Chordata; class Actinopteri; order Elopiformes; family Megalopidae; genus Megalops; species Megalops atlanticus. The sequence goes on from CM032882.1 coordinate 37,962,119, forward strand.
GCTATGTGGTGGCCAGAGGTCTTCTTGGTGTGTAGAGAGCGGGGTGGGTTGAAGGTGTACTGTGACTTCTGTTGAAATCACCTCACAGCATGTCGTGTGGAACATCCCCCTTAGCCATGAGAAGATTCATGATATACTTTGGGTTAGAATGCCATAATACTTAAGTATTATGGCATTCTAATTTCAACTTCTGATTTCAGCAGAAGTCACAGTACACCTTCAACCCAGTTACATTACTGATTGTTCAAAACTGAAGGAAACTGAAGGAAAGGATCAGTGAATGAATCTCAAAATGGAGCCAGCCTGAGCCAACTGTTAATTTGTATGGGTTGAACACAGACCAGAAGGCTTCACTGTACCTGAGCTGGTTTTCCAGTCCAAGATTACAATAGCTTGTTTAGGTTGGGTTCGGATACTTTGTGAGAAAAAATGTTATTTTCTGTGATAAACACACATACTTATAGTAGTGTGTGGAGTGAGGAAGAATTCAGTTGGAAAAACAAATACCTTGAAAGGAGGTGAACACTAAATGTGAGAGCAAAGAGAGTCAAGAAAAAAAATATAACAGACAAAACCACTTCTCTTTTTGTCGTGGGAAACATTTACGGTCATCGTTGATGGAGAAAAGGCTGACTTTGCAAAAATGGGCTAAATGTGGAAACTGGCTTCTTTTCCATTCAGCAAAGGCTGGGACATCGTTCTGTTCATTTTGGTGGCAAAACTGTTTTCTTAATTGCGTAACTTACTTTTTAGCATAATTGCACTTTTTGAGTAGGCTAGTGCTTTTTAATTGTAGTTTTAATAAAATAGTTTTCCAGTTATTTTGATAAACATTCATTTTTTGTACCTTTTTGATTAACATCTTATTCACCAAGCTAACTAATCCAGCTCAGTTAACCTTACCAGTTTATCATTTGTATTGCATGTATAAAAAACTTGTCAGCATTTCATTCTGACATGTTGTAAATAGTTAGCTAAACGCACCCACATATTTCATTTCATATGGCACAGATATGTTTTTTGTGAATAAAATCAACATTTTCTAAGTATTCTCCCAGTGTGTTTTTAAAATGTATTTTAAAAATATCCCTTAATATTCTGAACATATAGGCTACTTATAAATGTCAAAGTTGTTGCTGATAACTAACTGATTAATCAACATGGGAAGTATATTTGGTCAGGCTGGGTCAGGTGTGTATTCATATTTTCGTAATCTTGGTTAGGGTAGGGTTAGTTCAGTAAGGTTCAGTTCCGATGCAGGGCGGGTGTAACTATTTGACCTCTGGATGTATGAATACTTCTAGCACGCACAAATGCAAATGTGAAGTTGATGTGTTGAAGAGTAAAGCCAAAAAGCGGGTGCACTTCCTTGTGGAGTGTTTGCATTGTTCATACTTGGAAGCAGATTCAGGAAAAGACACAGTGGTCCTATCTGCCCTGGTTCATTATTTTCTGTAAAAAATGCTAATTAGTCCTCAAGAATTGCCAGTCCTGTATTGTCTGGGGCTGTGTGATTGGTGTACAGTGGGCTATACTCTATCAAATATATTGTGGTTTATATTTTAAAACACTGTTGTGAAATCGCGACAGTAGCAGAAGGGTACGATTTTCACTATCACTACTGCTGTCAGTAGCTAGTGCATGCCAGTAGCATGTTGTTGGTGACCTTTTGTAGAACAGTGTTGGTTCTCTGATTCTCTTGGTTTGAGAAAAAGAGATTTGATCTTGGGTGGTGACACGTTATACATGTTAAGATCTTCGGCAGAGGTGCCGGTGAAGCAGACAGAGAAACGAAAGTACATTTCTCTTTTTGCAAGACCGTTCAGAGTAATATGTCAATGAAACCTATTATTTACATTGCTCAGTTTACGTTGCTCATTTAGTTTTAGTTGTCCCTAAAACAATGAGTTAAACAACTATCCAGTCTTGATTCTTTAAGTTGCATGCTAATCGGCATTACCACTCTGCTTACTTTGCTAAGTTTGTTACTTGTGTCTTTCACAAAGACAAATCACTGGACACAATTCCTTCACTCAAGAACTATCGGCACATGCTGATGTAGTGGCAAACCAAGATCAGTATTCTTTTCAGCTCAGTTAAGACCACAGCACCTCCAGGTCTAAGGTTGGAGTAATACTGAATAAACTTATAGGTCTACTGTTAATAACAGTGGCACATAGTGAGGAGAGTATAAGTGCAGTAATTTAAACAAATCAAATAAAAAGGAGTAATTTCCTTATGTTGCTGACATCTTAGATCAGAATGCAGCCCTGTCTTTGACTCCTGAATCAAACAGATCTGTCCAATTCTGTCGATCTATCTGTCTGCGTCTGTCTGTTATATCATATTTCATTCAACATCAAGATTGCTTGGCTGCCGATAAAGTTTTATTATTGCAACATTGCAGTGCACTCAGTTCATATTCTTGGTACGGCACTTGGAAGTACGCAATAGATGCAACAGAGGCAATCAAATGGTTCCAAATAATCTAATGGGTGCTAAGGATAAAATCTCTGGAAATCTCCTTTCTGGGAAGCAAACTTCACCATATATATCTGTCTGTCTGTCTGTCTGTCTATGTAACCTGGCAAAATCACATCTGCCAGACAGAATTTTACTGGTCACCATTCAGTAAAGAATCTTTAATTAATCTGAGGCATCTTCTCCAATGAATGGTGTCGGTGTGGGAGTCAGGGTTGAGTAATTTCTGGCTCCTCCGTTCCTCCACGCTGTTCCTCTCCGCAGTGTTCAGGGAGGACTCACAGACGGGCAGCTGGCCCGCCACGGTGCTGTACGCCATCATTGGGGAGGTGCCGGTGCGGCGCTGGAAGGAGTTCCTGCGGCTGCTGGCGGTGCCGGACGGGCAGATGGAGCGGGTCGAGCTGGAGGCCGGGCCCTGCTACCTGGAGCAGCAGTACCAGATGCTGCGTCTGTGGAGCCAGAGGGGCGACGTGGGGCTGGAGAACGTCTACTCCGCCCTGCGCAACATGGACCTGTCCGGCTGTGCCCAGGAGCTGCAGGACAAGCTGGAGCAGCTGCAGCAGGCCGCCAAGACCGCGCAGGAAGAGGCTGAATTCGGCTTCTGCTCTGCAAAGTGACACCTGCCCCTTCCCCCCAAAAAAACTGCTGCTGAGGCGCGACTTGCACAGAGTCAGACCTCTAAAGAAACTTGAAAGGACTACATTAGTAGCGTTTGACGTGCTGTCTGGTCAGGCCCATCAGACATGTCACATGGAGTGAAGGGAGCGAAGGAGGATGCTTTGCACAGACAGACTGCTCAGGAAACCCAGAACTCCTTACTGTTCTCAGATCTCTCTGTCAGCTCCCTGAAAGGGCCTGGAGACTCCAATCTGCCCTAGGACAGGTCTCAGGTCCACAGTGAGCACAGAGGACACTCTCATATGACCACAAAACCTGTGTTGCACGTTGACATTGCGACTAAAGGTGGGACTGGAGTACACAATACTCTTTGAGCTTTGAGGAATCTGCATAGTAAAAAGAAGGTGCTTCATTTCACATACGGCCAGTTAAGGGTAAAGAGGGGCGGGCTGTCAGGGCACACCAGAATGGCCCCCCTCTCTGCTTAGGTACTTCCTGACAAACGGGCTGCAAAACCACAGCAAAAGTCCTGACCTTCTGTGTGAGCCTGGACGGGAGGCCCCTGGGTTCGCTGACTGAAACTCCACACCCCCGTGTTCCCCCCCCCGTTAGTGACATTACACAATAGACCCAGTGGACAGTGTATAAGACTGAGACGTCTAAATGGTGGCAACAATATTTGTAAGTCACAGATGCATACTTTTGAAACTTTAACTGTGTACGACACAACTCTAATTTATGACTGATTAGATATAACATCGACTATCTAGGTAATCGTTTAGCTCGCCCAGTGGGTAGTGTTCAAAAAGCGAGATTTATAAAGCAAGCTTTGTAGAACGGGTTTTTTGCTTTTATCGAAAATTCTGTATGAAAACAGTGCTTGTGTGCGTGCCATCTGCTGGCACAAAATGAGCTTTGCACGCTACTGAATTTTTAATTTCTTTATTATTTATTTTAATTCACAAGTGTGGATTGGGAGTCACAAGCACACACTGTGTTGTACAATGTGAGTATGTATGTTGGTTTGCAAATAAGGATACCGTTTGTTTTTTGACACCAAGTGGGACATTTTTCAGGTCGCGACCTCCCTCGGACCTTAAGGAAGCTAACCGACATGTTCACTTATCTGCCTCATCAGTGCAAAGCACACCTATCTGCTCAGCAATCACAGCTAATTAAGACCACAGGAAGTGATGACGGCCCTGACAGGAAGTTGAAAAGCTGTCAGCCTCAGACACATTCGTGGAAGTGATCTCTTTATGTTCTTTCTGAATCAGAAAATTCAGGTACTGTAGACACAAAGGTCCAATAAACTAAAACAACATTGCTTTTTATTTCATAGTTTTTAAGGATTTGTGTCAATGTTTACAACTGTGTAAATGAACATGCACTGAGTGTATGTAGTTCAGAACACATTTAAAGTATGCTTAATATGGAGTCCTGTTAAGCACAGACATTTCTATGCAGCATTTTAATGTCGTGTTTTAAATATCAGTACAGTATTTCCACAAAAACTACAGATAATCAGCACATTTGAAGTGTGCCTAGGCCTGATCTCTTAACAAATACTGTATCAGTGGTTTACTTTACAGTTATAATTTCAAATATCTGTGTAATTTGTGCTTGAAATCTGTTTTATTTCCTAAAAAAGTTAATAAATGCTTGAAAAAGTGAGATGTGACATGTGTTTGGTATATTCTTTATTGCTTTTGAGTATTATAAACAAAGTAGCGATGGTATATTAAAAATATTAGTTTGAGTAGCTTTGGCTAGAAGACAATGAGTGACGGACTGCAGGGTTTTATACAGATCCTTCACGTTATGATATTTTTACAGACAATTATGGTCAACATCTCTGACATGAGTACACACTGTAAGTGATACTTCATTGGGACTTCCATAATTGCATTATTTCATGCACTCAGGACTATGGATAAAAATATATATTATATAAAAATATATGAAAATGCTTTTCACATTACAAGATCTTATGCTGTAGTCTGGTTTAATGGAAGTCAAGGTGAAGCACCGACATTCTGACATGGATTTATGTCATAAGTCAAGATACAAAGACGTGAACAACAGTACACTGAGCGAGCACTTAGCTCACGTTCCTCATAAATTAAAGGGTTTGACCACCAGATGGAGCCATTGCCTAAGCACCTGAAGTGAGCTTCTTTTAGGAGTGCTTTGTGCTTGATTACAAATGCCTGTATTCAAAGGATCAAGTTTCAGGCTGCAGGACAGCCCAAATACACAGTTCTGTCCAGTCATTTAAGAATATGCTTCATTTCTTAGTAAACCTAGTTTCATTAGTCCTACTGTTATAACTGTTTCTCATAACCATAAATATACATGTAAATACACATTCAAAAAGGTTCTTATCCTAAATTCACTTTATTCACATTCATTTACATTACAATATATATTATGATGACACTGCTGCTACCTGATACCACTGCTGATACATCTGAAAATATAATTTCACATATATAACATCTTTATGTGTATATGTATATATATATACAGTATATATAGCAGATATACATTGTGTATGTTTATGTGTATATGTACATATAGCATATTTGTAACTTCAAAAAATTCAGCACGGACCTTGTGAGGTAGATTTTGAAGCTACAGAAGGACTTGGATGTAGGATTACATTAGTCATTGTTCACACTTCTTTCAACAAGCCTGCAGACAAAACAGCTCTCCTCACGTATTGTTATTGATGACTAAACCTAAACCTCAGAATCATTTTCCACCAACTGGGCCTGTAGACGTGTGTCACACTTCCTTCAACAGAAAAAAAGCCTGTTCTCTCCGCATATCAGGGTGGATATCTGTCAGAGCAGTCATGCCAAACAGAAGACAAAAGAAAATTGTGCACTCTAAAGATGACATTTAGATATTATTCAGACAACGTTCACAAAAGCATATGATGACCACACAAATATAACCATACAGTATGTTGATAACAGTAGCTTTGTCCTACATATCAAAAACTAGTCAGTACGGTTTGTCACAGGTTCGTGTACTTGCCCAGAAAGCACTCTGGACCTTATCTTCCAGCAAAGGAATACCTCTAGACATGTGGAAAGTGTGCCCTTTTTGTGGTTTCACTCAGTCATGGTTTCCTGGACTGACTTGACTTCTCGAGTACAACATCATACAGACAGTGCACAGTCGCTTATCAGAACAGACAGCTGTGGGTGGGAGGCTCTTGGAATGACGACGTGGAGATGTATGTGGTAGAGGTGACAGGGATGTGAGAGGAAAAAAAACGAACAGCCACTCCTCACTCCTGCTGATTGGTGTCATCGATGTCACCCCCACTGCCACCATGCAATGCTCCACCCTCTGCATGGTCACCCAGCTAGGAGCGATTTCCTTTGTGTCATTGGCCGATTCCTACCCTACCAAGGGTTGGAATCCCCTCAGTCGCCTCAAAGTCCAGACCACGGACCCCATCCAAAAATCAGTTGAGCTCCGCCCAGTTCTGGTGTGGTGGTGGACAGACTTCGGTCTGGGAGATGTGCGAGAACCAACCTGTGACCAAGCAAGCCATTCCGGGTCAGTGCTGCCCACGAGTGGTCAGTTGGGGCATGAACGTAACTCCCCACTAAAGAGGGGATTGTCGGTGTCTGTAAGGGTCAAGGTTGAGATTCAGCCAGGCCTGGAGAGGGCGCTGTTCCGGCACCCACTTCTACAGCCATGGGGAGTGATGGAGGCACACAGACAGGGCAGAGGTTCCATGAACAGACGCTGAACTGGTGCAGATGCCATTGAGCACTACCTGGCCACCACCTCGTACCAAGGCTTCAAACTTCGGCTGAGTGCGGAACCAAAGCCAACGGCGATAACCGTACACCAGACATAATAATTGCTGCAACAGGCAGGACCAATGTGATCCAGTCATTGCTGTCCGTTATTGACCACGGCGCTTTTCAGGGAGTTTTTCCCTGTTCGCTAACGGTGCTGGATCTCGGACACGCAGCTCCCCCTCGTGATTCGCTGACGGAGGACCGGTGCGGCGCCCCCCCCGGGTCTCCCTCCTCCCTCAGCACACCACCTTCCCGCTCTCCTGCACGGCCGGCCGGGCATCCTTCGCCTCCCTTACCTTCAGCAGCGATAAGTCCGAGCGCTCCTCCTCCGTGGAGAGGGGGAGGTTACAGTCCGAGGGGGCGGAGTCAGTGGAGGGGCTGGCGGGGACTGAGCAGAAGTGGGTGCCTGTGGGCAGGTGGCAGTTGATCGTGGCGTTGATATTGACTGTAACGGTGGGGCTGCTCATCTGTGGGCTGTCTGTGAGGGCAAGTTAGAAGAAAATGACGTGTGAGGCCATCACCTCTCCTAATAACCTCACACTCACACATGTGCATGTGCGCAAAGACGCTCACGTTACATTGCACATTTGTTATTATGAGGCACCCGTATCCAGGGCAACTTAAGCAGCTCACGTTTTTAAAACGTAACCCATTTTACAGCCGGATATTGCTGAGGCAATTCAGGTTAAGCCCCTTGCCTCCCTGGGGTGGGAGTGTAGCATAGTGCTGTAGCATAGCAGTAAGGAGCAGGAAAGGTTGCTGGTTCGATCCCCCGCTGGGGCACCGCTGCTGTACCCTTGAGCAAGGTACTTAACCCAGAATTGCCTCAATAAAATATCCAGCTGTATAAACGGATAACATCATAAAAAACTGTACCCTATGTAAGTTGCTCTGGATAAGAGCGTCTGCTAAATGCCAATAATGTAAATAATGTAATGTAATGTGTTGCCTTGCCTGGTTACTGAGCCAGTAACCTTTGGGTTGCAAGTCCAATACAATAAATGTCTTCACACCTCCTCCTCACTCCACCCCTTCACACACACACACACACACACACACACACACACACACACACACACACACACACGTGCATGCTCCCCCTTCTCACCTTGCCTCTGGTATAAACCCCCACTCCCTTCCTGTCCACCATAGCCGCTGCGACAGCAGACCATAGACTCCGTCTTGCTGGATGTGGTGGAGATGGAGGTGCTGCTGGAGTCCTTTTCTCCCAGGAGGCACTGCTGCTCCGGAGGGCGGCTGCTGGAGGAACTGCGCTGGCAGGACATCGAGGGGCCTTGCAAAGGCTGAGCAGAGAGAGGGAAAGAGAGAGGGGAGGATGACGTGGCTGCGTCCTTATCTGTGCACCTGATCTCGATCAAATCCGCCCCTTAGTTTAGGTTTAGTCAGTGACATGTTGGGGTCCCGTACACTCATGCCCGCAGCTGTGTGAACAGAATAACCACACCCAGAGAGCTCACCTTGTTGGCTTCCTTATCGATGTTATTGTTTGTGTCACCTAGGAGACAGAAGAAAAGAAAGGGGCATTGACATTTATTATTTTAGAAAAACACAGCATAAATACAAGGGTTTTTATACTCACTGTAAAAGTGCAGGCTATGGCTGAGCCAGGCTAAACTGATTGTGAAGTTTATATAAATGTGTTTGATACAGTTTAAGAAGTATAAGAAGAGTTTTCAATGAGAATATGGCATTATGAGTCCAAATAACTGTTCTTTTTACAGGCTTTATTTTTTGATTGCCACAGTTCAGTTGGCAGTTCACTTACAGTTTGCGGGAACTGAAGTTCTGTGCTAGGTAAGGCTTTCAAATGAACTGAACTAGGTAAGTCTTTCAAATGAACTGAATGGTTATCCTGGTAGTTCTTCAAACATTCATCTTGGTCAGAATTTTCTACCATTTTTTAAGTCACATAATTGCCAGTGAACACTTAATGATGTTGGTGTAAAATGACAGAATAAACTGCAGTGAAAGGAAAGTGTAAAATCACTACTTAAGAAGTGGTGATTCACCTTCCCACCTAATCAGCTTAACGCTTTTAACAGACCACTGTGTGTGAAGCAGAGACATCTGAAGGCACAGCACGGTTTCTGAGTGAGTGTGAGTCTGGTAATTGCGTGTATCACCCAGACCACAGGGGGGTCGAGCACGGAGTGTTGGGGGGTTGCTCCTGCGTCTCACCTCTACGGTTTCGGATGCAGATGTGGATGCAGATCATGAGAGCTATCAAAAGCACCGCTCCAGCACCAAAACCTGTGACCATAGCTGGGGGAGACAAGTACACGCATGAGTGTCTAAGACAGAGGACTGAGACAAGAGAAGGAAATTTTGAAATGAATTTTGTTTGAGTGCTTCAATGAAACAGAGAGGAAAACTGAGACAATGCAAGACACAGAGAGAGAGTGAGAGAGACAGAGTGACAAAGACCACACCATCTTCCGTTCCACCTGTTCAGAAGAAGGTATCACTTTTAAAGAATTATTATATATTACATTTAACATACCATTTCTAACATATTAATTACATCCAATCCAAAGTAAAATATAATTTCTGACATATAAAAAGTACAGTATACTATATACCACTGCTTTAACATAATGAAATGTATGCTGCATATATATAGAAACTCTGAAATACAGCATATGAAACTGCCCACTGTATGAAAGTGGCAAACATTGCTGTTTTGTCACTAAAAAAGAACCAATGTTTTTGTCACTGTACTTGTCTATATATATCTCTGTATATATATATATATATATACACACATACATACACTTATATTACATTTACATTTAGGTCATTTGGCAGACGCTTTTATCCAAAGCGACTTACAAGTGAGGAACAGCAAGCAAGCTACAGTAATGTAGAAGACCTAAGCGTAAAGCTTTAAGTGCAACATAAAGCTTTACGCAACCTAAAACCTAAAATAACTAAACAATATTACTATGTAATAATATATCATCTAGTATGGGGAAAGATGCTTAAGTGTTTCACTCTTACCAATCAAGCGGATATTCTCCCCAGGCTCAGGCTTTCTGTTTTCATTGGGAATTGCTAGGCTCGTGGTGTTGGGCATGTGCTCCGCAGGCTGGCTGAAGGCTTTGGATGGGGTGGATGTGGGGGTGGGGGCAGCGGTAGTGGTGGTAGTGGCAGTAGTGGTGGTGAAGGGGAGCCTCATGATTTGCCCACACACTGTGTCGGATGTGGCGTTGCCAGGCCGAAGAGCGCTCCTCCCTTGGGATTCACAGCTGTGGGGCGCAGATTATGCACACCATCATCAGTATATGTGTGTGTGTGTGTACGTGTGTACGTGTGTGTGTGTACGTGCATGTGTGTGTATGCATGCATGCATGTGTGTGTGTGTGTGTGTGTATGCGCGTGTGTAAAATGTGCATGTCTTTACATGCCAATGTGTGAATGCTCATGTGTTCATGTGGGTGCATGTGTTATGGGTGTGCAAAGTATATGTTAATATGTGAGATGCCTGTGAGTGTGCATGTGTGTGTGTGTGTGTGTAAGTGTATGTGTGTGTGTGTGTGTACGTATGTGCGTGTGTGTGCGTGAGTACTCACTCAGTATGCGGTCGGCAAGGCTCGGTATAGGACTTTTTGTCAGAGAAGGTTCCTGCAGTGCAGGGTGAACACCTCACATCAGAGTCAGCTGTTCCTGCAATGCAACACACCCCTGGTCACCATCCCACCTCACAACGCCCCCGCTCACACCGCACAGAGCACGCCTCTCCCCCATTAAGAGCACTGCTTTCTCCATACCTTGCATGGATACTCCCTGACCAGGTGGGCAGGTGGTGAATCGGGTGCAATCCCTGCAATTATGGCTGAGTTTGTATGAGCAGTACATGCCCTCCTTGCACGCACACTTGGCGTCGGACGCAGTGGTGCAGCTCTGCACGTACTCCAAGCCTTTATCTGCACAAACACGTGATACAAAAGGACAGTCGATTAAAAACAGGACCACGCCAGAGGCACAACTGCAGACTACACACACGATAAAACAAGCAGGAATATGCAGGGAGAAAGGTGTAGGAATAAATGCATTAACGTGTGCACACACACGCGCGCGCACACACACACACATGCTGACACTGCGTATAACATATTTAAGGAGCGGGTTCTGCAGACATTCAGCATCATCCAGCTACAAAGGGCTTGACAGAATTTTAACGGACAGAAACGTAAATGAGACCAGAGAGTTGACTATCTGGTTGAAAAGCATGGCACACACTGAACGGATTCTCGTACATATGACTTCTGAAATGGGACACCCACCTTCGCTGCAGGAGGAGCACTTGAAGCACTGGTGAAAGTAATTCAACTTATTCGAATGGAAACCCTTCTTGCATTCCTCGCAGACCGTGTCTTTGGTTGGCGTGCACTTCTCCTTCAGGTGAAACCCTGTTATGACATCGAGACGGCAGGTGAGACCCTGTTACGACATCGAGGTGTCTTCAAGGTTACATACAAATACCCACAATCCCTGTTTCGAGTGATTACATTTCGAGAGCCACGTTTAAGCTGAGCAATGTTTGCGCAATCAAAGAAAAGAGGAAAGACTAAATGGGAAAATTGTTCTTTGGTTTACAGCTCTCTTCTCCTTCCTCATCTATGTTTTTATTTATCACCAGCATCTGCAGACATGCTTCCTGTATGGCGAAATAAGCAGTCTGAACTGCCCGGGTGAGCCCTCCCAGACACACCCACCCTACTGATATGCATTCGACTGGAGCCCTTGATCCACTAATTTGCTTGACTGGTAGCTTTACAGGGTGTGCACAGAGCTTGTTCTTGTGAAACCGGAGCTCGAGAGAGCCCCATAAAAGGAGCAGAGTTTCGGTTAAGCTCATGTGGGCCCACACCCCTGGCTTACGATGAGTGGCACCACAAGCGGAGGCAAGGTCGCTGAATGCAGACGAAGCAATTTCGCCCGCTCGGCAGCGGCGGCGGCGTGTTTTAAGGGCAGGTGGCAGTCTCCGCTCAGCAACCCTGACGGCAGCAGCGCTGATCTCAGCGCAGCCAGAGGCAGTCTGCCTGCACGCGGGGCACTTCCTGTGTGCCAGCAGCGCTGATCTCAGCGCAGTCAGAGGCAGTCTGCCTGCATGAAGCGCACTTCCTGTGCGGAATGCCCCGACCTTGCACCCAGGCTCGGCGCGAAGCGGCGCCCAGGAAATGATTAGACGTCTTGCTGAGCTGACACACTTCTCAGCTCTGACATCAGCAACGGCAGGTCACCGGGGGCCACTTCCCCTCTCAGAGAAACTGCACAGTCTTTTCTGATGCGGAAAAACTCAGGCGCGTCACAGCCAGCACGCCTGCACGCAGTGCTTGAATTACACCTCGCACATGCTCTCCTGCTACGGCAGTGAATTAGGGGCGGCAGTGTAGCATAGTAACCGAAAGGTTGCCGGTTCGATCCCTGCTGGGACACTGCTGCTGTACCCTTGGCCTCAGTAAATATCCAGCTGTATAAATGGATAACATTGTAAATACCTGTAACCTATGTAAGTCGCTCTGGATAAGAGCGTCTGCTAAATGCCAATAATGTAATAATGTAATAATGACTTCTTAGGGACTGGCTTTGTTATGAGAGAGGAGACAGAAAGGGCAGAGAGCCGCCACCATGTGGGTGGTGATTCACACGCAGAGGAGGACAGCCCCCTTACAGCGTCCTACCTGGCGCACACAAACTGCAGCAGAGCTTCTCCTCTTTGTTGAAGTAGGTTCCGTTAATCCAGCATCCTCCTTGATCATCAGGGGCGTAGGGCAAAGCGCGTACCTGCAGGGGACGAGAGAGAGACACACTGAGCCACGGCGGTGCAGTGCGCGACGCGGGTCACAGAGGGGTGCTGAGCGACGCTCTGGCGGCAGCCCCGCGCCCACTCTGCCGGCACGCTGCCCCGCGGTGTGAGCTGACAGAGCGTCCTCCCCTCACCGCCCTGTTCTCTGGAAGCACGGAGAGACGCGCTGCGGCCCCAGCCCGGCCACGGCGCAAACAGGGCTGAGAGAACGGGAAGAAGGCCCTCTCAGTGCCCCCGGGTGCCAACTGGATTTGCATAACTCGGGCAGATGCGGCGGATGACAACATTTCTCTCAGGTTGGAAAATACTAACAAGGAAGCTGACAAAAGTCCAGCATTTACATGAAAGCACATAATTAATATGCAAACACACACACACAAACACACACACACACATACACATGCGTACACACACACACACACACACTGTCCCCCCCCTTCAGCATTTCCCAGAAATCCATCAGGGCAACCAGGGCTGTCTTTACGTGCAACATATAGGCTCTGAACCCCTGTCACGTTCACGACACCTTCACACCCGCAACATCACACTCGAGCACAACGTCAACACCACGATGAGTCACTGTTCAGAGAGCTCATGGAGTCAGGACTTTCCTCAGACTCAGCCGTTTTCTCAAACTCGGCTGGCAGAGACTCATGCACGTGAGTCATTTCTCAACACTGCAGCCATTACATTTTTTTTCACATTTTCAAATGGCCTTAATAATGTGTGGACAAATAAGTCCATTTACATTGGGGGGAGCACTCCATTTACATCTGGAACCCATCAACTGCTGTCCTTAAGTGTTACTTAAAAACAGCTGCAAGTTTGACAAAACAAAAACATCATTAATTTTGGCATTTGTTCAACTTGCCAAACTGTTTTTAGGAAAAAAAAAGCTCACTTTGCGACTCAAGTGAAGGACAAAATGTTTTTTGGATCCGGTGGTCAGTGTCCATCAAATAGCATCCAATAAAAAGGTGCCATTTGGCCAGAGAACAAACTGCATTTTAGGATTTTAGTAATACATATTCAAGCAAGGAAGGACATTTTGGAAGTGGGTGTCTGAACAGAAGACAGAATATAAAAAGATCATTGTGAGTCATTTTTGACATACTTAATTAGAGACTTGATCAGATTCAAGGAGTTTGAAGGACCTGGCACTGTTGAATACTGTCCATAAATGAATGTTTCATTCTATTTTAATATCAGTCCACCCACCCCTCAGTCTACCAGTTTTGTGCACAAACTCTGTTGAAGGGAGCAACACATAGTGCTGGTCTCTGACTTCCAGTTCCTGGTATCCAAGTGTCATTGTTTAAAACTACATTCCCTTTCTCACAATAAAAGGTGTAAAAGGTGCTGTCTGAAATAATAATAGTAAAAAACCACAACTTTTTAGATTGAAGGGCTACTTAGAACTACAGTCATTATGAACCACACCATCACTCTCCTGTGTCCGCAAGACAGGAAATGGTGGGAAGACAGTTCTAGAGAGTATTACAAGAAGCCACTAGAGAGAGGAATTCTGGTTAGTGACCTGAAGCCAGACAAACAAGCACATCCGCACTGCGACGTACTGCCAACGTACTGCTAAGAATATTTTTGCAGTTCTAACCCTGGTGGGGCAGTTATGACCTGCAACAGCAGCAGAAGCAAACTGCACGGAAGTTGAAAGCTGCACCACCCTGCTTACAAGCCTCTGCCCCCAAGACCGAAAGACTCAACTGAGTGTGCACTCCACAGTGGAGGGAGAATTTCCATGGCAACCGCGCTGTGCAGAAGCGGTCTATGGTCTCGTTACTCTCTGTGAGTAATCTGCCTGGCAGACAAACCCCCCTGAAAGCACGGTGAAAGTCATTTCATTACTTCCTTTGGGTGAGACTTGCAAGGATGGCGTTTTACTGCAGCCGTTCACAGTGTGACCCTAAACGATCCAGTGAGTGCAGGATCCTAATCACTGGTTCACACCGACAACTGCCGGTACGGACACATGACCTGTTGGAGCTGGGAATCCTGGCCATTGAGCCCTGAACACACACCGACCCATGCTGAGCCTTCCTGAGAGGACTTGTTGCAAAACTGTCACATGTCAGCAGGTTCTAAAAGGTCACATGACCATAGCTGACTTGCAAATGTACAGGATGAAAGAGGAAATGGGCTATAAATTCTTCTCTAACGCAAGGCTCAAGGAGCTGTGAAATGTATTCTTTTTTTGCTGTTTGACAGAATCCTGGCACAGAAATTCTGCAGTGCAATTTTTTTAAGTCAACCTAAGACTCAGTTAGAAAATTGGGAGTTTAAACTAGAGGCCGGGAGTAAACTGTTGAAAAATGTTTATTTTGCTTGCACCAAAATCACCTGTAAGGTGCAGCCATTGCTGAAAACCTCACAAATAACACAAGTAACGATTAACTATCACAATGCGTCATTTGCATGCTTGCTAAATTTTGATGAACCCAAACTCAAAACCAGTAGAATGAAAGATTTGCTGCAGACAGAAAAAGGAGTTTCACAATAGGTGCAGCGGTCTTGGTAATTACAGAATGTTGGCACAGCTCCCTCTGAAACCTTATCGGTTTCTGGGAAGCTAGGCTTTCTTGAGCTCCTCCCCTAAGCATTAAGTCTCACCATTGCTGTAGTAGCTGTGCTTGTTACTATTGCGCCATGGACATTCAACCTCTGGCACCCTGCAGACCAGGGGATTTATTACCCATTGTGAAAGACCTATGATTAAGGCTCTATACTCTCAATGGGAAAGCTTTATGGCACTCCGATATTACAATAAATGATGTTACAAAACTACAGAATTCCTTTACTTTAAACACTCCTCAAATCGAGTATCAGTCATGAGCTTGGTCTCAGTCTGCACTTTACATTATACTGTACTGACTACCTGTGATCTCCCCTGTTATATTATAGTCACAAATAGCTGCAATTACAAACCGAAAAACGGAAATAATTAAAGTTTCGAGTGTGATGGAATGGGGTGCTTTTCAGTGTTATGTGGCAAGACTGTCATTAGGCAGCAGTTTTTATTTGACGCAATGGCAAAATGTGACCTCTCCTCATTAACTGAAGATATGCTGCTGAAACACTGATGTTGCAAAAAATTTTCTGATGTGCAATTGTCGGTACTGCCCCCGGTACCGCAACTGGTTAAAATTTAAGGCCAGGTTGTATCACAAGGGAGATGCGTTAAAAGCCCTACCTGTACTGAAAAGGTCAAAAACCTGAATGAGGAAGTGGCACCTGCAGCAATGACACATGATCCTTAGTCAGACATGGGTCTGGGAAATACAGGTAATAAACAAACAACTCTGGGGACTCCCTCTACCCCTCTGTGATGGAATTCCCACAAACCCATCCTTTGGTGCAACCTCTGAAGTTCCCTGTTGTGAGGATATAGTGCGACCTTTGCAGTTCCCTATTGTGGAAATCCAGCATACGGTCTTTCTCGCCATGTCGTCCTGCCCCCCAGTCATTTCAAATTTTCATTTCCGTGGAAGCACACATGACTCATTTCTCAGATGGCTAGCCTCTGGAACTGAAACAACATATAGCCGTTAACTCAGAAAGCCTTTTTGCCTTAGATGACATTTTAAGGTTATCACCAGCCCCAATGAAGCTGTTGTAAAGCACATGCCATAACTCAATGTGCAGTTTGTGCTTACCCATAGTTACCCATCTGTGTCTAAACTGCCAGTTTTCAGCCTAGGTTTCTGAGTGACAGCATGACTTGATGTGAGAGCTCACCTTGGAGAAAAGTCACTGTGATCCATGCTGTTTCAAATCAAATGATTTGCGCTGCAGCAGTTAATAGTAGAAACCAAGAAAATGTTTTTTGATCGGTGAACTAAGTGTAATATCAGTACTGCTCAAATGCAAACCAACTGCAATAAATGGCCTCTTGAACATTTTCAAGCGATGTTTCATCAGTCATTTACATCAGGTTTGTGGGTGCAGAGAGGGCAGTGATTGGAAATGGGCAGGTAACACATAATGCACAATTTCAGCTAACAAAACTCTCACAAAACTTTCTAAAGACACCAAAGTTAAAGGACTAAAATTTTACAGTGCGAGCCTAATTTTCACTTGTTACTACTTCTCTTACAATCCCTTTTCCGTCATGCAGTAAAACGATGAAAACAAAGCAGTCAAGTCAGACATCCACGATATATCAGTGCAGTTAGTAAAAACCTGTAACCTCAGTGCTCAACAAAATTGCTTGATGTGGGTAGTTCAAAAGAAGCAAGAAGTAAAACTAGATTTCATGGTTCGGATCTGCGCACTGTCGAAAAATGTCACGTGAAAATGTGCACGAGTTTGGACTTGTTTTTGAGTCTAATTGTAATTTCACAACCCTTACTCTGATTATTGGGGTAACTTCTACTGTTTGGTTGCAGTCACTTTACCATCAAAAACACCGGCGCTCAGCGCTAAAAAATCCTTTTCAGAGAAGCATGCAGCATTCCCGGAGGAATGCAGCCGTCATAACGAGCAGTGCACGACCTATTGCGAGATAAAGTCGGTGCGACCTTCAGTTGGGCAAGCACTTTCCTTCATTAATGTTTAACTGATTCAAACCGGTCGATATGCTTAATAAGGAATCTGGAAGAGGATTAGGTACTTATAAATCAGAGCAATTTAACCTTTGATAAAACTAGGTTTCGAGAATTGTAAGCCCCTACTTACACATCACCAGGTATTAAAGTCTGTCCTTAAAACAATTTAGAATGTTGCATTGAAATGTTGCACTGGCAATAACGAGAATATGCTTACGCGGTCAGTGCACTTTCTTGACACAGATCGTTTATCAGTTATTGTCATAACAATAGTGAACACTCAGTACTGTCAGCCTAGGGAATCAATGTTCTTTCGGAATTAAAATCAAACGACGTTGTCGTGTCCAACACAAGAAACGGGAAACGGTTCAAAACTGTAAGTAAACTTGGTATTTAGAATCCAGACCGCGTAACTACAATGCTCGCACCAGATATCACACATGCCCTTATCACCACACAATTTTGAATTATGAGTGGCTTCGTTAACTGTCTTATCCTTGTCAGCACAGACAGCAAACACCCACCTTGCTCGAGAGATGCAGCGCGGCTGCCAACAGCAAGTACTGGATCTTCCAAAACATGATCTGAAATAACGATATTTTCTTTTGTAGATAATCCTCACAAACTGAGCCCAGAATTCATCCACAGTGATCCGGGGTTATGTCAGTGAATTTGTTCAAGTATCGGGATTCAGAAGAAGATGCGCTTGTTTCGCTCTGAAATCTGCGAGAGTTGCGAGAACTTAATTCGTCGCGTACTCACTCTGAAGCACGCTACTTGACCGCCTACGCGTCCTACTTCCGTACTGGTAATATTAGCCAATGTTTATTACAGAGAGAGAGAGGAAGAGAGAGAGAGAGAGACTTGCCCACCACTTATCTACTGGACTCGATATACACCTTTAATTTTCAGTAATAAAAAGGTAATTTCATGGCCAAGGTTTAAAATACTTCAATACTACGATTCTTCGTGGATTCACAAAGTTTGCGTTTAAGAAGGAGAATAAGATGTAGGCCTACTGGAGATTTAAATTTGGTTTTAAATTGGTTTAAATTAAAACCAAATGTCGAGTATGTATTTAAAAATAGGGGATAATCACGTGGACTCTATTCATCACAGGCATGTTCCAGTAAGGCCACAGGTCAGAGCACAGAGAATACTCAAAGACAAGGGCAATCCAGCTAATGATGGCAATGATGACGTTAACTTCCTTGATCATTTTCAAGAGTATGAAGTAAATGTACTATACAGTCAAGGCTCATGTCTCATGCAGCCCGTGAATGACAGTCTTTCCCTCTTGTTCTGCAAGGTTTGATCACCATAATACTTTGGCCTACAGGAAAATTTCATGTGGAGATGGCTGCCAGTAAATTTATGGTATGTAGAACAGTCCTTAAAGTCTACAATGCTTTATATCAGCTGAAAGAGAGATATTTTACATTCCTAAATGCCACTAATCAAGACACTTACAACATATAGGTCTGTAAATTTGGGAACTGCTCTGGAGCTGTTTGCTGCATGGATAGGTTGCATATTTTTGTCAAGCATTCTACCACATTAGATTATGAGAGGTACAGAAACCGAAAATAATAATAATTATTAAACTAGAACTTGTTTTTAGTCACTGCTCCAGGTATCATATGTACAACTCATTATTCAAGAATTTTCCAAAATACTTCCTTGTTTGGATTACTGTCATTAAAGAAGAATCTTTATACTCGCAATACAGGCAGTTTCCTCTAGAAGAAACATCAAAGCGAGCCGCACTCTTCTCACAATTCTGTTTGAAGAGCAATGATCTCAGTGGTTAGTCCCCTCCCACAACCCTCTCTTTCAAAAGTTCGTATGATATATGTCTAAAATAGAACTGACAGAAGTTCAGAAGATAAACTAAAATAAAAGAGTGGGAGATCACACAGTTATCTGCTGGGTGCAGCAAAATTGCAGTTCCATAAAAAATATTTACTTTTGCCACTGAATTTCTGTATTTTTTGAATTTTTTGTGGTGGTTTTAGGGTTGCCAGACAGGGTAAGTCAACTGAGTAAGGTGACCTTACAAGGAATGAACATTTCACTGTTTATTCAACAGCTTCCTTACGTCACAGAATGCACACATTGTGGAAGCACAGCTCACATGAGTGCAAGTAAATAGCTATTTATTGACTTTGCTTTAGTTGTGCCCAAGTAATCTAACACCTGTGTTGTGTAATACACTGCCTATAAATAATCATGTTACTGTTTATTTCCTGGAGACGTTGTTAGTATGTTTTTCCTTGTTTGATAAAAGAAACAGAGGCAATTTTTGAGAGAAATGTCAGAGCTGGGCAGGGTGTTACATTCTCTGTTTGACTCTGAAGCTGGAACCAGCCTATATCCTGTCAGTCACTTGCCTGATGTTACCACCAACAAGAGGGTAGGTGTCACAGGTGTCATGAAATAAAATTCTTCAACCACAGTGGACAGACTGGCACATATAAGATACCCAATGCTACGCTTTCTACATGCCAGACAGGTGGGGTGTCTGTAGCCTATGGGCATCCTTCAGGAATTACGCTTTTTAATGAGTGAGCACCGCATTACTCTCCATTCACTTTAATGGTGCAGAGATATAGCTGCCGAGCACAGTCTTCCTTTCGTCTAGCTGTTCTGGGTAGATAAAATTCTGGTGTAATTCAACAACAAATAACACAGAGGGGTCTGGGTAATTGTCCTTAGCATCACAGTTGAGTCAGTCATTTCCTGCTTTAGGTCAACAGTGACTTTTCACTGAGGGCAACAGATCTTATACCGACAAGCATTCCCATGACTAATCCCTCATTCTTTAATGTTACTGGTTACTTTTTAATGTTACCGACTTCCTACTAAGTCACTCCCTTTCGTCTGAACCGGAAGATGTGCATACTGAGGAATTCCATCTGGCAAAGCTGTTGCCAGGCGCTGTTTCTCCTGATCCGCTGTGGCCAGGGGCGGAGACGATGGCTCATTGCAGAGGGGGCGAGGACCTGTAGTGGGCCCTTATACAGCCTATTATAGGCTGTATGGAGATGCAAGACAGATCCAAGGGGAAACTTACGGAGACGGAAGGGCGGAATGCAGAGAAATGCGGAGTACGATGAGGTGATTTCAGCACACCTCATTGCGTGAGACCATTTTTAAATACCGCGGCTCCGTCAGCAGTGACGATAGAAAATAAAACTAGACAGCCGGCGATCGCCTAGTTCCTACTTTGGGACTCGAACAGAGGGCGTAATTTTTCTGTTTGTACACTTAAATAAGGATACTGGACGGCGAATAAAGTTTTCTGTAACTCTATTTTGTCTCTGCTCATTCAAAATAGCTAAATATCGCGGCTCCGTCAGCAGTGACGGCGATGGGAAATAAAGCAAGGCAGCCGGCAATCGCTTAGTTCCTATACTTTGGGACTCTAACAGAGGGCGTAATTTTTCTGTTTGTACACTTACACAAGGATACTGGACAGCGAATAACGTTTTATGTAACTATTGTGTCTCTGCTCACTCAAAAATATCGCGGCGAGAAACTTAGCTATAGGGCTCGGTCGAAACCATTACGCCCTCAAGCTGACTTTTTTGCCGCAATCAAGACACACAAACAAACTTTATTCAAAATATTCAACTAAACAACAAAAATGTATGTTCAGTCAGGCAGATTGGGCCCAAAGTGGGCCCTTTGTAAATGGAAGAACCGTGGGCCCGGGGCAGCCGCACCCTCTGCCCTCTCCGCTATACAGGCTGTGGCTATAGCTGGATGTGATTAGTAGGATAAATGCCAGTTCCCGGTTGATCCTCCCAAGGACCTTTTCCATTAAAAAGACTAGATCACACACACACATGCTATCAATCTGTGGGCTGGAGGAGGTTCAGTAATATACTTGGCTTCCGTGAGATTGCACAAATTAACTTGTGCTAGGTCTGACACTGTTGCTCCTTAAATTGAATGGATACACTTATGTTCTACAGTGCTGGAAGTTGCTCTGGAAAAGACTGTCTGCTAAATGCATGCAATGTAACAAAATTATGTCCCAAGTAGCTCAGTGGTGAAAGTGTTCGCTCTGAATGCAAGCTGATTTGTACAAATCGGGATGAAACCCAGCCATGTTATCTACCAGCAATGGCTGGGAACCCACAGTTTGGCGGAACAAATCGGCCTCATTCTGCCAGGAATAGGGGTGGTTAGTTTTGCTCAGATGATGTCGGTGGAGTAACGTCTGTTAGTCTATGAGTGCCCATTCTGCTGTAGTGCGCCGTGTGACGTGTAGAGTGGAAAATTGCTGTTGGCTGCGTGCAAGTGCAACATTCGCACTCATGAGTACAACGGTTGTTGCTATGAGACGAGCTCACTACACAATTGGCGATTCAAAAACAATGTTGCTTAAAGGGGAAAAGACAAAAACAAAACAAAACAAAAAAAAACAAGTGGGCTGGAGTGTTATTACCCACAAAACAATCAGATAATACTGAAAGGGCTTTGTGGCCCCACAATGGGAGGAGATACAGTGTTATATCAAACCCTAACCAAATCAAACGCCTGCACAGGAAATCAGTATGATTGGTTCAGATTGCTGAGTCGCTAACATATAATAGCCCTCCTCCATTTTGTAGTTAGTTAAGCCTCACCTCGCTGTCACAACTAACAGGACGCCCACCTGTGGGTCTTGCATGGCATTGAGTGGACTCTTAAGAGACAAGGCCCCTGAATGGGGCAGTCAGTAGGAACAACCTCTCCAAGGGCCAAGACCCATGAAATAGCACTTGTGAGTCTGAGCTGCGTCAACAGCTAACAACTGAGGGGTAACAGTTTTACATTACATTACATTATTGTCATTCACCAGACTTTCGTCCAGAGCAAATTACACAGTGCATCTAATGAAGTGGCATGAGAGGTTATGCCAACAAGACACCACTAACCATATATGAACAAGCATCAGTGCCAAACATAGTCCTGAGATTGCAAACGCGTGCCTGGATTGATATTAAATAACGTCAATGCAGTGTGCAGAGCCTAGGGATTATACCATCCCAAATATAGTGCTATATATTATCTATATATGCTATATGCTTATGCTATATACTATCCTAACTTCATTCACAAACCTCCACACTGCTCTTAAGCACTCTCAAGGCATCTAAGGTCATTCAGCTGATGTCAGAGAGGTAGGTAGATACCTATCTTCTCTTCCTGCTGTGCATTGTGGGACTTGAGGTATGAACCATGGGCACACAACTTTCTTGTGTAATTGTAGTGGGTGATATGGAGAGGTGACCTTAACACGCAATAATCTATTCCAAACTGGAATGGAAAATGATGGGAAAGCAAAACATATCAATGAATCTCTGAAAATATATAATGAATAAAGACAACTCTTGTTGATGTGAGCTTTGTGTTTCCTCTATGGATAAAAAGGTTTACTCTTGTCTTGTACCTCCTTTCTAACTGTCATACCTTTATAACCAGTTCACGTATAAAATTAGCAATCATCATTTATGCAGTCTTAACTGGGGAATTCAGTTAAATATCAGTCTTATGTCTGCCAGACTTACATTTACGTTTATTCATTTGGCAGATGCTTTTATCCAAAGTGACTTACAAGTGAGGCAGTGTACAATACAAGCAAAAAGCCACAACTGTGATTACACACACACACACACACACACACACACACACACACACACACACACACACACACACACACACACACGCTGCACATTTGGAAGGGTGAAGGGATGGTTTCTTTCACCAACATCGGAACTGTTATTTAACACTTCCGATGAATCTGAAACATCTGTGGGTTCGCCACCACAATTGTCAAAACAGTTGAATTCATTTATCAAAAAATGAGAACAAGTAATTACATGGAGATAGAAAATTTGCATTTTCAATAACATCCTTGGTGATACCATTTGTTTCATTACCTTTGAAAGGAAACTATGCCATTTTTGAAACCATTTTTTTCCTGGTATGACTCATTTTAATTGCTCAGCATCATATTTGTACATATATAACTTTATCTCTCTCAGGCTTTGAGTAACAGTCACATGACAGCTCAGCTTCTCCTCATTTCTGCGTTGGGATGGGTGAAATCAGAAACTCTGATAGAGACTGAAGTCAGCATGGCCTGTCAGAACCTGCCCTTCTTTCCTGTCACATCGCTCTGAGACCCTACCACTTCTGAGAACCTGCTAAACCAGCACATTTCCTGAAATTAAATACAGGCCACTCTCACGTACAGCACATGCACACACGTACACACACACACAAACACACACACACACACACACACACACACACACACACAGGCATGCACACATGTTGCTATGCGCATTGACACACACTCACATGCCCTATCCGCACGTACAAAATATTCAGAGCTCCTGCCATTCCTCGATATTAATGTACTCAATTCCTTTCCTACAGTGAGTATACTTAGTAAAATAACATGTTGTGCTTTAGAATGAATTTTTGTCAAATTGCAAGCTCAGAAATGAAGCCCAGGGGTTCATACACTACAAGAATCCACAGCTTTTGACCTTTTAAGTTTCAGTCAACCCACACATACAGTGAGTGACTTTATAACCGTGCTCATATTTTCCTCCTACAGGGCACAACACACAGAAGTCCTATATTGGTGCACAGGATCACAAGTAAGGAAAAGTGTCTTTTGCTGCCACTGCTGTTATTTTTCCCTAGTGCTGCTGAGGATATGATGATTTCATTTTCAAAGAAAAACAAACCGTCAATTAAATAACACCTTATCCAACCTGTAGCGAATGTGAGGGCCGTGAGATGCGGTCTACAGCCCACGCCGTGTGTATATATTTTCACGTCCCACGCAAGCAGACAAGCACATCTTGTACACCGAGGTGATTTTTGTCGCTCCCTGGCTTCAAGCACAGACAAAACTGTGCCCGGCGCATTTTTGCCTTGATACTCCACTGCCTCTGAGAGTAGGCCACCTGGCTACTGTACATATCCCTGGTCAGTCACATGCCCAGTTGGACGTTTGCTCTCTTTCTGTGCCGTCACCTAATAAGATCCAGGGACAAGCATTTTCATCTTAACTTTTACTCCTGATAAATGCATGTGCTGGGGACTGCGGTGGCATTATGCGCTTAACAGACAAAGCACTTAACAGGAGCCCCTCTGTGGCAAGTCCCCACCCACTACCTCTATCTATAGATGTCAAGCAGAAAGACCAAGGGACGGACCATGAAATAATCATGTCGCCTACCTTGGTTTTCAACATTTTGTTTCCAGCTTAATAACCTGGTATCAGATACATTCAAATATTAAAAATGCTTACTACAGGGCTTACTGCAGCATAAGGAAACTTGATCATAAGATTTGGTGAGACTCTGTAAATGTTCTTTTAAGATAAAGTGCTGTACAGACAATGGAGCCTGGCTTCTTAGGAAGGCTCATTTACATGTCTGCAGGACAGTCAGGTCACACGCAAATAGTTAATCCCTGCATTAGTCACCACTTTTCTTGTGGTAGGAGAGTGATTACATTTATCAGTCTCTTTGTTCAGGAAGTGTGGGTGGACCATCACGGTTGGTCCTGTAAATTGTAAAGACACACCCTCTGTAACAATTCTTGGTATTTTTCCTGCCTTGTAGTACCTGATGTATTTGTACATCACGATCATAATATAGTCTTGTCAAAAAACGTCATTGGAATCTGTCTGACCTATCTCACACAATGAAATTTATACAGCATCAGGACTTTAGAGTGGGAATCTGCTGGGCTGTGGTCTGTGATACAGACTGTCCTTGATCATTTGGAACTTTTTTATGCAACAATATGTACCTTTTTGCTGATTTCTCTTACAAAGGTGGATTTCAAATCAAATAGAGATAAGTAACCATTTATCACAACATCATATCCACAGGAAGAAAGCACCGATTTCCTTTCGTGACACTTTTATGACGTCAGTTTTTGAGAAGACAGCTTGTTCTTGGTGTGCTCCTTCCTGCAGCTCTCCTGCAGCAGACAGGAAAACATTGCAAAAGTCCCCTATTTGTGAATAAACATCTGATACCATCGATCACACAGAAAAGTTGCACACAACATTGTACAAGCATTTAATAACAAGCATACAGGATAACACACGCCTTGTCAGTGCATAAACTATATATAACACGGATATATTTAATAATACATAAAATGTAAATACCACTGTCATTATTTACAGGTAATGTAGCTGAGGTAAGACACTTTGTAAACACAATGGAATAATTGTATCCATAAGGAAGCAAACAAGGTCTCACCATGTGACTTCCATCCCTGTCACTTCTTGACATATCCAGAGAAACCTGTATGACAGAATATGGTACACTGCCAGCTCTGAGGCTCAGTTCTGCCTGCCTGCTCCGTCCCATCTGCTGGACAACATAAAATGTCTTCTCCTTTCAGTGAAAGTGCGATCCAGTGAATCAAAATAAGGCTGAGATCACAAGACTCAACCTTGCTTTGTATGTTTTGAGTGCCATGCTTGTACCACATTTGCATGTTAAAATGGGCCACACAGTACAGTACGTGATTAAAAAGCAACTTTCATTGTGTTCAAAGTCCATTCTATTCCAAGTCCATTCTATTCAAATTCTCAAATGTCATGCAAGTGACTGCACAGATTCACAGTTAACCAGTGTCTGTAACCCAGTTAAATATGAAACCGTTAATCCTCAATTTCTCTGTGTTCTTTGGGTGTGTGCTTTAGTTGGAAAGGTCCGATACAGTACCAAAGGCTATACTTACAACTAAGGTGCAATATGTAACTATAATGTCAGAGGAGATGTGTTAAATAACGAGGAGGAAATTAAACAGTTTTTCTCAAGTCAAGAAACTGTCTTTCTCAAGTTGGGAGTAAAAGACAGTTTTTCAAGTCTCCACATCTTCATTCCCAACTCAAGATGCCTCCTCTTCCTCACTGCTTAGGGGTGCACTGCACTCCCAGACAGAACTCAGTGCACCCCCAGTTGTCTCCTTATATCCCAATGTCTGCATAGTATTTATGACTGTTTGTGCCCCTCCGTGGATTGCAGTTGCACCGCCAGGCCTGCTCCTCCTTGTCCACGTTCTGGTTTCTATTGCAGTTTGGTCCTTAGATCCCCCAGCTTTTCTTCTCTCCATCTTGCTCCTCCTCCTACTTCTCCTCTTCCTCTCCTCATGGTGTCTGTCCATCTCTTTACTTTCCGGTTGCAGGAATGGGGTAACACAGCTCCTTCCTCTCCTCCTCCTGCACACACTCTCTCACGGGACCCCCCAGCACAGGGACCCCGTCCCACACCTCGCGTCCTTCCTCATACGACTCCTGCTGGGGGGTGCTTATGAGGGCCTCCTCCTCTCCAGGGTCCTTCTCTGCCCCCCTCCTGTCCTCTGCCTCTCTCCTCCTCTCGGGCGTGTTGGCGCCCAGGATCACGGTCCCAGGTGAGTAGATGAATATCGATCCTGAAGGCAAACAAGGCACAGGGGCAGGTGAAGTACAGTAAATATACATCTAAACAGGTGAAACATGCAGCTGAAAAGCAAAAAACCTTATGTAAGGGCTTTAGAGAGGAATCATAAGATCTGATTTTATTATATTATAAAATGATATATATATATATATATATAGACAGACACTTATTTATTTAAATAATTATTACTTAAATGTTGAGGTTAATAATGAAATAAGCAACATCTTCCTTCAAGACAGCATAATCACAATTATATACACAACATTTTAAATATGAAGGAATGCTGTGAGTTTGTAGAAACAGTGGCAGTGGCCAGAGTTCCTTTCCTATGCTTCAGCAGTGCGTGCGTGTTTCTGAATTTCCTGCGATGTCTCAACCCCTGACATTTGTTTACATACTTCACTATCATGGCAGTAGCAGCACATCCTGGAAAAAACACTCAACAAGGGGGTCATAATGAACCATTGTGTTTCTAAAAGGAAACTCTGCCCAGTACAGGGGAAATGAGGAAATGGGATCAAATGACTTGGTTTCAGATACTGTACAGCAAAATATCTCCCTGCTTCAGACTTCACATAGTACAACTGTAGGCCCCACGGGAACTGTTTTTTGCCAATAAGAAAATAGGTTTGTGCATTGGATTTCATTGCCATTTAGATTTAAGTGCTCCCGTGGTGGTGATAATCTGGTGAAAGGTGCATATTACATGTCGGTTACATTTAGTTAGTTGCCAGACACTCTCATCCAGAGCAATTTATGAAGAAAAAGTACCAAAGCGCATGCAATATTAGCACATGGTAATGCCATCCTCATATACTGATAGATATTTCCTGAAAAGCAGTAGTGCCTAACCCCGTGACACAGCTGGAGTGCTGAAGAAGATAGTGGTTTGTGTTCCAGCCAAGCTCCTAATCCCATAATTTGATTGCCTTCCTCTGCTCTACGATTTTGAGTGACACAGCGGTAAGGGGCGGGGCTGGATAAGAGCGTCGTCTAAGTGAAAATAATGTAATGTAGTGTAATTCCAGCCCTCTAATGACTGTTCTGCTCGAAGTGTGGGTGCAGCACTAGTGTAAGCTGCTGCTTAATTGCACTTACCCACAGTGTTGTTGACATTCTCTCTCCCTCCAGTGTGGTCCACAGTGCCCTGCTGCACACCCCCGGGGCCTAGCTCCACCCCCTCCAAAGCGGGGTTGCTCAGGGGGAGGAGCACCTCCACGCCATGCCCCGCCTCAGGGACCAGGTGCTGCCTGCACTGCTGGTTGGATTGAGCAACACCTTGCTGCGCCTTCTTGTGCTGCTGTATAAAAAACCCAACTCGTTACCCAAACACACACAGCCAGGGGAGAGAAGAGCGTGTCTCCTCACACTGAGTGGTCACTCCGTTATGTTATTGCCATTACATTATAGCAGACAATCCTTCCCAGAACGACTTACATAGGTTACAATTTTTTTTTTTTTCATGTTAACCACTTAAACAGCTGGACATTTACTGAGGCAATTGTGCATTAAGTACCTTGTCCAAGCAGTGCCCCATTGGGGAATCAAGCTGGCAACCTTTTGGTCATGAGCCCTGCTCCGTACCGCTATGCTACACCGCTACCTACTTCAACAGCTGAAATTCCTTCAGCCATGTTGCACTGAGTGAATGAAAAGGTGCGTGTGCCCAAGACAACAGTTTGAACCTCATCATATCATACAGTTTCAACAACAACGAATATTTCCTATGTGAAGTTGAAAACGTGAAATGTTGAAAATGTGTTTGCTAGGTGCAGGGAAGGTAGGTACTTACATTTCTCACAAAAACCAGACCTAAGAAGAAGAAAAGAGAAAACATGCTCATTTCACTGTGCTGCTGCCCCCTGTCTACTGGGACCTGTAATATCACATTCTGCATTGTGTATGTCTCTCCCCATAGCATTCCCTCCTTCATACCTTTACCGTGTGTCTCCTATACTTTCCCCCACAAAAAATGTCATACAAGACATAATAGTCACATTTTTGACAGCCAACATTTAGTCAATGCTGATACTATTTAAGGTTTACAATTTAACACTGTCTTGTGATTTACATTATAGAGTACTTACATTAGTTATGAATTCGTTATTAGCAGATTATCAGTTACAGTACAGGATTTAGGCAGTTAGATCTCTCTTATGTTGTGTTTTGTGCTTGTTTCATCAAGGGCACGAATAAAAGTGGAGGCCACTGAAAAACCAACGAGATATATATATATATATATATATATATATATATATATATATATATATTCTACCACTACTACTACTGGTACCACTGCCACTACAACCACAACTAATGTTAATGAGCATATACTTGAGATGAATGTGATGTTGTTAAGTGTTGCTCCTTGCGTAGTGTTGGGGTCTGAGCGCCTGTGAGCTCACCCTTCCACTGCTGTGCGCTTCGGAACACCAGGCCCTTGTGACACTTGGCAACACACAGGAGCACGGCAACAACCAGGAGCACAAGCAGTACGAGCAGGGCCCACGAGGGCGTCTCTGCCTGGGGCCCCGTATGAACAGCGGGTCCTGAGACACCTGGGTCTGGAGGTGGAATGGAGGTGGATGCAAAGGCTGAGAGAGGAACAGGTGTGGGAGAGAACGAAGCTGGAAGTGTTGGAAGGAGAGTGTGAT
The DNA here is from genome assembly GCA_019176425.1 of Megalops atlanticus. Lineage (NCBI taxonomy): Eukaryota > Metazoa > Chordata > Actinopteri > Elopiformes > Megalopidae > Megalops > Megalops atlanticus. The sequence goes on from CM032882.1 coordinate 37,991,561, forward strand.
AGGCAAAGTGGGAACCGTGAGAAAGGAGTGACAGACAGCAACAGAAGAGGAGAGGGGAACACTGCTGTTCAGTTTTTTTTAAAAAAATACATTGAACATGGAAATACAGATCAATTAGCAAGGTTATTTTACATAATATATAATACATAATAAAATACATATTTTTTACATGATGCTATGCTCTAGTGGACAAATATGGTATTGCAGTTTTGTATTGAACATTTGTGTGACCATTAATATTCCAGGTTAAACTGTAGCTATGATTCAAATGTCCAGGACCCCAAAATTAACTGTAATTATTAATATTAATATTGTAATTTAAAAATATTTCAATTAACAATATTATCTACATTATTTATTGTAATTATTATGCAAAAATTCATTGTAATTATTAAGAAAGCAATACTGTTCCATGCTTTGTCCACATCTCTTTTTTGTCACTATCTTCTTGGATCACAATGTGAAATCCAACCCTTATAATTACCTACCTAGCTAACTATTACACAAGCAATCTAGCTAGGTAAATTCACTTTTGAAATTCGTAAGCATTGTTTGATTTTTTGTCGAAAAAAAGTTAGTTTCATCTAGTTTCTACATCCTTGTCTACAATGAATTGTGAGGTCATGGAAATTTGTATCATAGTGAATAGCATAATTGTACTGCCGAGAGCCTGGCCCCTATTTACAATTTGCAAAAACCCAACTCAGTATTTCGGCACAGAGCAAATGGACACTGAACCCCAGTTTTACCAGGCTTGGTAACATTTTCCAAGAAGTCAAGAACGTTACTGTTAAACTGGAAACCAAGTGGAACTTTGGGTTTCCATCTTGCTGGTATCAAATGTTGCAACAATCAGTATTTCAGGCAAAGCAGAACAACCACATTACACAAAAGGCTATATGGTGTGACAATTATTAGAAAATTCATAACACCGTTTTTGGATTGATGCTTGTCTCAACATGGTGCATGGTAGGACTGGCAGTTGTTAGGGACATACATCTAAACCCTAAGCTATAGGGTTAACAACACCATATTATTGTGAGCAAAACAGTGTCTTTTAAATGCTTAAAGTTTGCTTTACAACAGAAATCTGGAGAAGTGAATAGGTTCTATTGCCTTTCATTTTCCCAGATTTGATAATGCTCACTTGTGGTTTTCAGTTCATACAGTTATCTTTGGGAATGTGACACATTTTACTCAATTTAAATACCAAACTTGATTTGGGCACACCCTTTTGTTAATAGGGTCAAGGCTTTTTGTGTTTGCAATTGCATTTGTGTTTGACAGTGTTGCATTTAGCATTCGATTGCCTGTGATGGTTCCAAAATTAAGCAAAGAAAAGGCATGCATGTGCTATAAATTGGATGCTACATTACTACATTCCATCACATGGAAAATATCACACAGCATCCTGATATTATGGACGGAAATACAGCTGATAAATTTCATACATTGGCAACCCCAAAAAAGCGCTCAGTCAATGTGACGTGATGAGCAGTGCCCGTCTCTGTTCTGAGTGTGACAGTAGCAGTGCAGCAGAGGTAGACTTTTATTTGCCCTAGTGTTTTAGCTTAAAACAACCAATCGTGCAGAAATTGGAAGTTATTAAAAAACTCACAAAGCCATCTGTTCCTGACAGTCCCAACTTTGAAACAGGGGCTTAGATTTACAGTTTACATTCTTACAGGTGTGTAGAAGAATAGACAGAACTAAGCAAACCTTCAGCACGCACTAGTCTTTGCAACTGTCATTTAAATAGAGCATCAAGGAAGTAATACCTACATACACAATATATAGAGAAGGAGCTGGAGGCCACCTGTGTGCAATCCAGACTGTACAACATGGGTGTGGATCGGTCATCTAAGACCACATAGCTCACAAGAAAAAGTATGCAAAAAAAAACAAAAATTCATGCGGTAATATATCAATACATGAAACAGCAGTATAGTTCCAAGATCATAAATCAGCGCAAGATCAGGTGTGTAATTCTATATAGAATGGTATATTACATATATAAACGTAAGTGTTAAAAATCACCATTAAAAAAGAAAAAAAAGCCATAATTTATTCCTTTATGGGAATAATAAATCTAATAATGTGTGGAAGAAACAACTAGGAATCCATCTTAAAAGCTAGTGTACAAGGTCTTATCTGAGAAGTTAACTACAGCATTATTTCCCTAAGGCAAGAACATGGCCTATCAGGAGGGGAATGACCGCCCATTGCCCCTCCTCCGTTCTTTGCTTGTTGCTTCAGATCGGGCAGGAGCCCCTTTGGAGTCACTTGGGAAATTGTCATCAGCTGCAGTCAAATCAGAAAGGTAAAGAAAGACCCCTGGATCCTGGACAAGGTCTTGTCTGGGTCTCATTGGCCCATTTTTGAAACTCGTTTTGTTGGTAGTCCAAAGTGTTCCCTTTGCCTTTCCTAATTCTGATGACCTTCAGACCTTTCTCATATATTGTAACTATGCATTTGCTCGCCCCATAAATTTTAGGGAATGCCATCAAAAACATTTTCTACCAGTATTTCTTCCCGAGTTTTTGTTTCTTTTGTGGTTTCCTCTTTCTCACAGAGGGTGCACTGAAGAAGTGACACTTCCAGTTCCTTCTTTCCTGTCCTTTCAAGCTTTGCTTTCAGATTTTCCATGGAATTGGAGTGATTCTCCAAAGTATGTGGTGTTGGAAATAATACACTCATGGCAACAGCCATCGAGAATTCAAAAAGCCTTAGTGCAATTTGTGTTCAATCTGCTCATTTCTAGACAGGACGTCATTCTTATCAAGAGCAAAAACTGAGGATGTTTGGATGAAAGGCAAAACAGAAAAATGAAAATATCCACACACCTGACCAAACTCTCCACAGGTATGTAGGGAAAAGATCATTCTAATGGTGATGAATAAAATTTCCACACACTGTGGTTTTTACCAATCTCAGTTTATTAGCTGAGCTTTTTGTCAGTGGACTTTTGTTAGAGGGGTCAAACAAATAATACATACACACACAATATACCAAAAGAGGTTGAGCCCGCCCGTGTACAACCAGTAGGACAACATGTGATTGTGGATCTTCACCTAAGGCCACGTCCCATACGAAAATTAAATATATAGTAATAAACTGAAAAATATGTTGTTCAACCCAAGAATATATTGGAAACATAATTAAATATATTAATACAAATCAAAATTACATTGCAATATACCAAAACAGCAATAACTTACATATTTAAAATGTATTTAACAAGATAAAAATTATATTCTCTAAAATATATTCTCTGCATATATTTTTAATGGGATGGCTCACAAAATAAAGTATCCAGGAAAGAAGAAATAAAAATTAATGCACTGAAATACCAATACATAAAACAGTGGTATATGATAAGATCTCTGCAAGGGAAATTGTATAAATTGTACAATTCTATACGGAGTGGTAACATACACACACACACATTTGGAAAAAACAATCTGCATTAAAAAAGGGGAAAAATCCTGTCTGTTTTATTCCTTAATGAGTGTCTAATAGTGTGCATAGTTTTCCTCTACACAGCTGTGCAGAGTTTGGTCAGGTGTGCAGATTTTTTTGCTTCCTAGTAAGTCTTTCACCAGGTACCCCCACTTTTGCAATTAGAATGACATCTTTTTAACACTTTTTAATGCTTACCAACTCTATTTCAGAATTGCCAATGACACATTAGGCTAATCTCACCACAACAAGCTCTGTTTTCATACAGGCACACTAAAGTGACACAAATGCAATCCTCCAATGAACTTGCACACATCCAATGGCTATTTTTCACAAAAGTCCCAGAATGCACCACGATGACATGGACAGCATATGGAGGACAGGTTAGAGAAGGTCTTGAGAGAAAGAGGAAACCAAGGGAGAAACGAAAACTCAGGAAGACGTACTGTTATAAAAATGTTTCAGGATTTTCCGGAAATGAACAGGTTGATGAAGCGGGCACTTAAAATGTAGGAGGAGGGTACAAAAACCATTAAAGCTGGCAAACATAAAAGGGACACTATGGACCACCAATAAAACCAAGTTTACAGATGGACCAATGAGAAGCTGATAAGACTTGATCCAGGATCCAGGGATCTTTATGTTACAGATTTGACCGCCTAAAAAAAAAAAAAAAACAAACAAAAAAAACCCCAGGAGGGCCAAGAAGAGATCATGCTCACAACCACATGCTGTGGACTCGACCATCAGAAAGGATGCTGCAGTTAAAGCTGTAGTTAGCTGTGTGATGGCGATTTATGGTAGCTGTACAACGGCTTCTTAGATGCATTTGTAATTGTTTCTTTCTCATACATTATTAGACACCCATTAAAGAATAGGACGTTCAGTTTTTTTTCCTTTTTTAATGCTTTTTAGATGATTTTTTACATTAACCTGTGCATGTTATATACCGTTCTATACAGCATTATACACTTGTCCTTGCACTGATTTATGATCTCATAATTACACTGTTGCTTCATGTATTGCTATATTGCTGCATGACTTGGAGCCAAGTAGCTTTAGATAACTGATCCACTCTCACGAGATTTACTAAAGATTGTGCACAGGTGGGCTTCACCACCTTTTCTGTATTGGGTGATTTGTAAAAATATTTTGTAAATTATTACAATTATTGTGTTTATGTAATTGATAATATAATGTGGAGAGTATAGTAGTTATTATACTGTAAGTATACAGTATTTGTGTGAGATTTCTAAAGACTGGTGTGCGGACATTTTATTTCTTTCTCTTGCAGTATTTAAGGTGTATATAGGTGGAAAAAACAGCATAATAATAATAATAATAATCTGCTCCAGTCAACATGGACTACCAAAACATTTACATGGTGATGTTGGTGCTTTTGAGTCTGTGTGTACCACAGCTGTAGGAAACGCTTTTCAGAAATGTACATACCACTGCGTGCTGAGAACAAGCGTTTGGAGATCACGGACCCTGTGAGAGCTCTGTGAGACTTTGTGAGAGCCCTTTTTGTAAGGTAGCGGGTGGTTTCCTGGGTGTTTTCCTCCGTGGTAACACTCTCGGTTTTAGGGTCCCGTAAAGCGGCCTTTGTAGGGATGGAGGGTAGTGCAGTTGTTTCCGCGACTACACTGTTCTGTTGCATGATGGTCGGCGTGGCGACCCTGGGTGAGGGACCAGTGCTGACACCAGCACACACTGAGTCATGAGTGCCGTTGCCCTTCCAAATCTCTATCATATTTTGACTGGCACAGCTGTAACACACAAACAGACACAATGTGAAAAATTCAAAGCCTTAAAACATGACTCGGGAAGGCGGAGCAGCAAACTGCCATGGTTTCACAACCCTGAGAAATTGGCCAACAACTACCGTGGCTCAGCTGGGCCCTCTGGTGGTGAAATGCTGTCACTTGCTTAACAGAGTTTTGTCTTAATCCTTCATAAACTATTTGAAAGTCTAGAGCTCCTCCTACCTTTGGCAAACAAACAAAAAAACACAGTAAAGGTGCCATGATATTTTCAATGTGCTATCACTTTCTCCCTGTGTTAACCCATTGCTGTGGACATATTTCAATACTGTATGGCAGGGGGGCAGCAATTTTCAAGGACTGCTGTCTTTTTGTGGTTAAGCACTGACACAGTTTTAATTGAATAATAATTTAAAAACCTTTCCCAAGAGAGATGTAGCTCTTTGAAGTTGCTGTAATACACACTCATTTTGTGTGAAAACTCTGTGTGAAAGGAAAACACCCTCTTCCAGCATAATGACTTCATATGTTACACCTTTTTATTTTACTTTTACTCATTTCACCTTAAGTGATGCATTCTGATCTTGCTGTCATTCTCTGTAACTGCAGTGTACTGTTGTGATTTTTATAGATTTAACATTAATGGCATGACTAATGTTTTGGACTGGTGCTAGTTCTCGCTAAAGATGAGTCACAGAACATTATTATTAGTATTCTGTTTAATTAATCTGCTTTGGGGACATCCTAACCCACAGTGACTAGCACATCTCCTTTTACACAGAATCCCTATTGTCTACACTGCTCTGTATTTTTACTGATGCAGTTCAGTTAAGCTGCTTGTTTAAGGATAAAACAGCGATGTCCTGCTAAGAACATGAACTGATAACCTCTGAATAACCACTGATAACCACTCCTGCTTTGAAATGAACACGCCTGTTGTGTTATTCTGTCAGGGCAGCAGTGTAGCATAATGGTTAAAGAGCAGGACTTGTAACTGATTGCTGGGTCGAATCCCCATGGGGGCAAAGTACCCTTGAGCAAAACCCACAAATGCCTCAGTACATATCCAGGTGTATAAATGGATAACATTGTAAAAACCTGTAATTGATGTAATTAATTGGATAGAAGCTTCTGCTAAATGCCAATATTGTAATGTAAATGTAATGTAATTGCTTGTTACACTGTTGCTGCATGGATCTGAACTCACTTTGTGTGTGGCTGACAGGACTCTCCACGTGACAGGATATTGGAGAAGGTTCCCTCAGGACAGCGTTTGCACCTCCTGCAGGTGTACTGGATGGGGCTGTCACAGTAGTACCCTCTGTCACACCGGCACTCACGATTTGTTGTTTTGGTGCAGTCCTTTACCTGCTTCAGGTGATCCTTTTCTGCACAGAGACACAAGGGGGCGCACTGAGCACAGTAGACAGTTTTTTTTTTAGTCTGGATATCATGAAATATTCATCACAAAGGTAAAAGAAGCTGCAAGTGTCTGTTATATTGTTATGCAGATCTGAACAGTCACAACACTGTATGAAGTCACATGAGACATTGTACTGTATTCTATATTGTACTGTGCTTTAGTACTATTTATCGTGTGTTTTTAATGTGATGAAAACATCTTGGCCAGGTTCTCAAGTGACCCTACCTGGTAAAAGGAAGAATAGATAAAACAGAAATAAATAAAATCAATAACGTGGTGACCTGCAGAATTGTGTAGCAAAGGAAGAAGTTTTTTACAGCATAGGACTGTGAGTGTTACAATTAACAGCGATTGCATAATGTGGGATAGCTCTGTAGATCTGAAGCAGAGTGTTACTGTGCTTATCACCTGAACATGGCAAGGTGCAGCGCTCACAATACGGCCTCCCCCTTTTCTTTAGCCAGAATTGGTTCTTTTCACACTGGTCACATATGCCGTTTTTTGGGATAAAGCCTAGGGTGAAACAAGGATGTCATGATGTTGTGATGATGACCAGACACACATGCACATATGCACGTACACACACACACACGCACGCGCGCACACACACACGCGCGTGCACACACACACGCACACCCACACACACAGACACACAGACACAGACACAGACACACAGACACACAGACACACAGACACACACACACACACACACACACACACACACAGACACAGACACACACACACACACACACAGACACACGCACGCACGCACGCACACACACACAAAGCACCAGGGTGAGAGGATGGATGCCACACTATGGTGCGATACACCACACAAAGTGCATGAACAAAAAGTGTGTGAACTTTAGCAATATGCTGTTAACCACGTAGTCCACACTTCCCTTGAAATGCGCTTCTATCACATAGATCTGTTTCGTGAGAGAAGACGAGTTTGGCAGTCTCTCACTCCCTTGAAGATACTCAATTTACCAAAAGCTGGATCAAGGAATGTGACATGGCTTGAATATGTGGGTATCAGGGCATTGGGGTTATCGAGTGCAAAGCTCAGACGGGGGGGAGGAGCCAACTCAAAAGAAGGTCTTCCTGAACTAGGACAGCAAGGCTCAGGGGACAGTCTCACTAAAGCGAGAGTCAATACCCTGAACTGTCATTTACGTGCTGGCCATGTCCCAGTTTACTATGCTAGAAAGCACACCTTTTTTAACTAGTTGGCATTTAGGGTTACTGTGTACCAGGCATTGTGAATATATCGATATAACATAAAAGGAGTTTAATGACTTCAAAAGAGTTATGACTAATTTGTAAAGAAGCAGGTAAATAAAGAGAAGAAAAATGAAGTACGTTCTTACCTATCTCGCATTCACTGGAGTTACTGGTGGATGATACAGAACAAACCTGAGAGAGACAGAGAGGGAGGGGTTCACCTTTCAATAACCTTCATTCTGTACATATGAATTTTCATACAGCCAAAGCATGAAGGTTGCTAGCGATGTAGGTATATAACAGTACTTATATTTGGCTTGGAATCCAGTGATGGAATCAATGTTGGTGACCCCCCCCCATTTGGACATCATAAAGAGAGAAAAGAGAGGAGTGAGATGGGGTGGAGGAGGGATACTGTGAACAGCTGACATGGAAAGGAAGTCTCAAACAAGACATTTATAATTATGGATGGGACCAGTTTGTCTAGGTTTGGTTATCTGCACAGGGATTGACTGGAAATTGTAACAAAGAAAATAGAGGGGCTCAAGTGCAAGGAGAGACAGAACAAACAGGGTTTTAATTGGGAAAGTCCAGTCTTGCAATCAAAAGCAGGCAAAAGATCTTAAACACAGTAACAGACAAATCCAGCAAAGGTACAAAAACACTAGGCAAGGGCAAAGTCCAAAAACCACGAGCAAGGTCACACCATATGAGAAAAATCCAAAGAACACAAGGCAAAGAAAATCCAAGGCTCAGAGATAAGGGAAAGAGCAAAGGGGCAAAGGGGCAATCAATAAACTGCCCCATGGAATGCAACAGATTGAGCACACCTGATTCCAAATCAACATGACAAGATTCTACATCACCCTCTGGCGCCTGGCAGGGGGGGCTAATTCAACAGTCCTTGCAGAAATTCCCCTCCAGAAACTGCCCCCTTAATTTCTATATATTTTTATTTTTTTAATTATTTTTATTATTTTTATTTTATTTTTATTATTTCTATATATATATACACACACACACTGTATATATAATAGAGCACAGGTCATCTGAAATAGGCATAATCAGCCAAATCAGATTGCTCTAACATCCAGAAGTCTGCCCCAACAGCATCATTAACATGTCATTATGCGGAAGCTTTTGACCTGCTGAGTCAGGGCCAGTTAAGAAGTGTCCTCACTGAGCGCTCCCAAAACCATGGTTCATGCTTCATTCTCAGTAAATTTCCAACAGTTACGTGGACTCAAAGATCTCCACCATGAACTTGCATGTATGTATGATTTGTTGATTTCACCAGGGCATAGCCAGGACAACAAAGGAACTGAAAGGAGTATTTATTGCATTTAATGGTGATCATGAGGAGGGAGCTTTTAGCTATTGTAATGACATCCTTCATTTGAAACAATCACATACGAAGGCTGGATTGACATATACATTATTATGTGTACTTTTGTACCCTTCGCTTTGAAAATTTCCCTGGCTGAGAGTGTCTGCCAAGTGACAAAATGTAAATGCAGTTGTAATTTGATCGGTTTGTGTAATGGATAGTTCTGTTCAGCATTCATATTGATGCTAATTTATCTCAGGGAGACCTGCTTAAATGGTTGGGCATCCATTCATTAGGGGATTGCTTATGTGGAGCCATTACAGAATATCTCAATTATTGCTTCAGATCTGACTAAGGCTTCTCTCTGAATTGAGCAAACATCAATCCCTTGTCAGTAACACCATCATAGTGAAATCTCAAAGCCTTGTTTCTCTGGTAAAACTACCCAGTGAGTCAAAACTGCACTGCTACTAGGTGAGACCATTCATTTCTGGACAAGGAAGGCCTCCAATTAAAAGCATATGTGGATGTGGTGTGAAACCATATCAGGAATCTAACTGCAATAGCTGAATTCCAACTGTTCGTACAAATGAGGGTTAGATGTTGATGTTCTCCTCTGTTGTGGAGGGAAAACGAGACCTAAACTCATAATCAATTCATCCAAACACACCTTACACTTGAACTGTTTTTTTTTTCTTTTCAATATTTCAAATAAAGCTATCATGGGGTGCTTTTATAACTTGCATGCAACATGAACCAAGAGACTGAAGCAACTTTCTTTGGTCTTTCTCTTCCATTTCCCAGCACTGAAGAGAGGTCTGCCTTACAAACTGTAAGCAGACAGATTTACACAACACCTAGTTGAGAGTGGAAATCATGAGAATTCAAAGGGACACCTTTTTTTCAAGGGGAAACATGGAAAAAAACAACAATATTAGCAACGGACAAAAATCAGCTCAGGGACCACAAAATGAAAATGTGGCTGGCTGGCACCTGTTACCACAGTCTACTGTACATACAGTGATCTTTTCAAAGATCTACTCTCTGTGAAGGCCAAATCCAGCAATTTTTGATTGCACTCTGTATGTCCATATTGAGAACAACCTGGGTGGCTTTAAAAGTAAAAACGAAAGTTCAATTTTTTTGTATTGAAATTATAAACAAATACAACATCAACCAACATCGCAAACCAGGGGAACAGAAAAAAGCCTACCTTTACAGAGGGGGGAATTTTTTAGATTCATGCCATACATTATTTTCTGTACTGGTATGAATGAGATATTGTCTATTTTAATGCAAAGAGATTAGTCATTGCTTTCCCATCACCATTATTGGTTTACATTACTTGTTAAGTTGATTTATTTGTAGCCATTAGCCCACAGCCATTGGGAGGCTAATTGACAGTCTTGTGCTGAACCATAGTGAGATATGCCTCTGACTGATTCTGAGAACATCTGAATGTGAAACAATGACACTGCTCTTATGCTTTGATAGCAGTCTAAAAAAGTATGAGTGAGAATGAGACACTTCCCCGCCATCTGACATTGTTACATTAAAAAATGTGTTGTTTTTTTTTTTTTGGTAATAAACCAATCAGGAAGAAAAAACGAACATTTCACGACTTTCTTTGATTTGTGGACCCCCTCCGGTTTGTAACACCAAGTGGCAGGAAGTCATGAAGATATTTCTGTGACATAGGATTGGCACATGTCACAGGGACATGTTTGCCCACCCCACGTGCTTAGAGATGCCAGCACAGAGCATCACCAACATGTGCAACAGCTTTCGGAGGGATGCTACACTTATGATGATCTTGTGAAAGAACACAGCGTAATCTGTGTTCTTGTTTCAATTTTACGATCTGTTCTAGGATTAAATTTTTATAATGCCGTGATGGAGATTCTCTCTGTAGACAGATGAAAATCATAGACATTCCTACTGGTGAGTGCAAATATGGGGATAAGAAAGACACAAGGCTTTAAACAACTACCATTCATATGTTATGAAGTACTGTAGACCAGTTGTAAAGCTATCAAAAGCTGATGAATAAGGTATTTCATTTGCAAACATGTTTGGTTATGCATTATGATACAGCACATATCTTAGGATGAAGGACTCGGAATTATAACAAGGTGCAGGAAGTAACTGAGAATAATTAATGCAAACAGATAACCTATATGATCTGGCAAATGGTGAATATATTAACCATTTGAGTCTCACAAAACAAAAATCTCTTTGTGACACAGAAGCAACAGCAGCAATGTGATACAAACTACTGAATGTGATAAAAATAGCCACAAGCATTTCCTGTTTGTTTGTTTGCAGGTTTACTTGTGGTCAAAGCCATTTCCATTTCCCCTCATAGATGTCAACTGTATGTTTCAAATAGAAACCAAATATGAGTGAGTCTTGCCAGGAAGCATTTTTAAAAGCACAGCAGGTCTTCATTGGAAGAAAAGGTTGTCATAAGCTTGTTTCAGTTGTAGTACTCCATACAGGCTGCAATGTCACTGTTACTCAAACTGCATGCACACCTTTTGATTAAAGTTTAATTGAAAAGCAGTCTGATTTTATAATTGGTTGATACTGTGGGTGGGACTATCACAACACTAAATTAAAAGTCATGTTTTAGTTTTATTGCAGAGTCATTTAAATAATTGGTACTGCTTTACAGTAACCGCATCCTTACGACGCATACATGGCTTCCTCTCAAGTGCTACAAGAGTGTACGAGTAATGTAAGAGCCACGTGAAGCCACCATGTTTTGCACAACAAATTGAAAATAATTGCTGGTAAGCTTCAGAGGATTTAAACAATATACAATGTGTGGGGGGTCATGGAAAAATTAAAAAAAACAACTAAAAGTGATGCTTCCTCAATGATATCGAACAAAATAAGCAGTCTAACTTTGCTTTGGTGCACGACAACCACACACTGTTCATTGTTTCAATCATTCAGTTTTTTGGTTATTATGTCACACCTATGTTGTTATGAGTATGTTATTTATGCATGATGAAGAGAAAAGCGTTGTCAAATAGTGTGAACTGCAACAAGCACAACCAAGCCAGCACAATGCATAGCGCTCTGTGTCTCTCATGTTAGATGTACTGTCACTGTGGTAATGTGAACTGCAAACTGCATTATGCCCATAAGCAAACTAATATATTTTTAACCACCCAGAGTCACTGTCGGTGTCACATGTTTCCTTGAGTATCTCTTATTTCAAAACTGAATACTAATCATGTGGTAATTGCAAGTAGTGTGTACTACATATTTTGCAATATTGTATTACTCCCCTGTGTCATCTCCTACCGTGTGTGTAGACCAGGCCATGTGGGTCATGTCATTACCACAAAATGAGCCTGACAGAGTCCTCTAATTTGTTTTTATGGTTCAGAAGTAGGAACTGGTGACAGCAAACCCAGTTTCTAAAATATCTGTTGGGTGATGTGGCTGATTCTGATGTTTGACAATTTCCCCTCGTTGACTTTTTCTCCCTGAGAGCTCTCATCTGATTTACCAGAAGTGCTTGGTCAAAACTGAGCCACGATTCAATCGGGGATTGTGACCTGGCCCTTCCTGACGTGCCGATGCACTACAGTTCTAGTGTGTTCATACTGAATGTGGCATGTAAATTGCTTTGACATGGGACTTCTCTGTTTGACTACAGCTGGGTCTGTTCTGTTGAAACACAGCAGTTATGGAACCGGGTTCTAACATGCCTTCTACAGCACAGGGTTTTAAAAACACATCACAGCAGAATTCCATTGAAATCGGTTTTATCTGGTCTGTCTCCCTGGCTGTCACCATGCTACTCTTATCTCTTGTGTGAGGTAAAAGCCGCCCCTTTTTGGAGTGATTTCTCCCCTGTTGTTTGACAGTTTCCCCCTTGCCTATCCATCAGTAAGCCCACAGAACAATCTACAGACAAACCCCAAAATTGCATTGGGTATACACACAAGGTGACAATCATATATAATCATAAATTTACTATTACAGGTGACTTCAGCATGGTGAGGGATGTATAATACTAATGCAAATACTCATTTTGGGGAATCCAGTATCCACCACAGGATGTAGTTTTGTGTCTACAGTGTCTTGTTGGCAGTGGCCATTTAATAAGCAATAAACCTGACCTGACTGCCCCAGATTGCAAAACAACTAGTTCAACCTATAACACAAGAAAAGGTGGCTAGGCATACTCCTTGAGACTTCAGGAAATAGAAAAGTCACGAACTCTGGGACATGACCACTTCCTGGAAGAATACCCCCCTGAAATCAAAGACTTCTCAATCCCTTATATGAGAGATGAACTCAATCTTTATTGCAACAAAAACAAATTCTTTTTTCCCTGAAAAGTTTCAGTGCTGCACTGACACAAACACTTCTGACCTTTTGGTTATCTTTTACTCAGCATTTTGACACAGCAATTTAACACAGCTCAGTCTGAAAATGACTTGAAATCGTTCGCCAAATCATTTTTGATGTGACCATTTTCTCATAAACGGCGATTGGTTAGAGTCAGGTTCTAGGAACCCTTTCAGAGGCTGGCCTTAGTGGAAACAATGCTTCAGAGATGAAGCCAGAGCATGCTCATTCTGACTGACGGACCGTTCAAATGAAAGCGTGACAAGAAGTGAAAGCTTCCACTGTGCCGTCCCATGGGCTCAAACTACATTGAGCAGAGATTGCCAGTAATCTCTCTTCATGCCTCCTACAGACTTTCACTATTCATTTATAATTACGCCAGTTGTATGCTTGCAGGGAGGGGAAGTACAAATTTCACTTATGGCACCCCCTACTTCAGCTAAAAAGCGCTTTTTGTAGTATGTCATACCTCTGATGTCTATGATGTTCATCTGTCTCTTACGTGACAGAAAGACTACTTATGTAAGAACGTCCCCTGAAGTGCAATCACACACCATTTGCCAAATATATCTGCTATATTAACGTTGGGAAACGGTCACAAAATGTTTTGCAATGGAAAGGGTGTTTTTCAAAACGTGAGTGTGAATTATTGCATACTGTCCATATAAGTGTGTTAAACCCTAAATTTATCAACAGTCTAAACTTCACAAAAATGCACAAGTGCACACACACACACACACACACACAGACATATACCTTGTATGTTCTCACCATATTGTGTTTTCTTCTTTTGGCAGATGGTAGTACCATTAGCATATTACCTGCACTATAACCAATAATAAATCACATATAAAATGCGTATGATCGCAGTTGAAATTAAATATCAGTCTCGCAGGATTACGACAAAAACATCATCAACGACAAAAAACAGCAACAACCTTGCATTCCCTATCCATCCAACAACATTCAAAACGTCAAGCATACCCCACGTACTGAAGCGCTGTTGTCGACTTACCAGGTTAAAGAGGCACAGCAGAATCAGTGAGCGTGGAGTACAGCGGTGAAATTCCATTGCGGGGCCAGGTGAGTTCAACCAAACCTTTCAGAAGTGGATTGAACGTATTTGCATAAAAAATAAAATATATCTAAATACAACGTAGTGAAATACAGAATATTTCCCTTTTGCGTTCAAAACACATTTGAAAATGAGCCTCTCATAGTTGCCCCGCTAACTGTTCGTGAGTCTGTCCCTTAATAATCTGAGAGGCGTGATGTTGGCAGTTAGAACGATGTTGGTTCTTTGGCAGAGAAAGCATCAATGAGCTTATAGCTGAGCGCTGTGGGCGTGTCAGATGTCTTCAACCGATTGATGACCGACTGAACGACCAATGTACTCGTAATATCTGTTTTTTTTTCATTACTGTGGACACAGATGGTGACCATTTACTGGGCACTACGTGAACAAGTTCGTGAAATTCCGCAAAGTCACTTCCAAAACGCGAAGGACCTGACCGGAGGCTGTAAATGCATGTACTTAATGGACGGAAATTGTGAAATCAAGTAATTGGTGTTCGGCAGAAAGCTATTCACATCATTTTTCATACATCTTACATCGAATGAAACTGCTTTCGATTGACAAATGGGGCTTGATTGTTATACTTCCCTAAATCTAGAAGGGTGTTTCGTTTGCGGGACTGCACAAAAGAGGCAACTGCATAGGTTATAAATTGAGTTATTAATGGATAATAAATATAAATGGAGGATATAGACGGAGTGTTTTTCAATTTAAGACTTATCGCATGTATTTGCTTCACTGAAAACTGTTGAAAAGGTTCCATGCTTTTCAATGTATCCCAGCATGTAAGAAATCGATTTTTCCAAATACAATGTATGAATTCCATTTTACATGTATAAATATAAATAATTATAATATAATGACAAGTAGCAATGACTGATTTATATGCATTTTGACATTTATTAAAGATGTATTGCTTATATTTTGACTTTAATGTTTTATAACAATAATTCATGACCATACCATTTTTTCCCTTTTCTTACAGTAGAATAGCTGCCTAAAGACCTCTCTAATGATTGAAATAGTTAAAGTGCTGTAAATTCAGGGGGAAAAAACACAATCATTTGTACCCTAGATTGTTCTATTTGAGAACTGTTTTATGTTTATGAAAAAAAAAACCATGAAAAAACTTTAGATAAGTAATGGCACAGTATGAAAGCAAGATTAAAGCCTTCCTTTTAAATCACTTTTTAAATTAAATGTTTTGTGTCTTGGACTTCTTTGAGAAACAACAAGATATCAGATTTAAGAGCTTTTTCTTAGCTCTTGTGTGCTTTGAAAACTTTGAAAACCCGATAAGATAAACTCAAAGTGATGGTGTGCACTCCTACCAAAAATGGTGAACATGTGTTTACATGTCTGCTTTTTGGAAATTGTGTTACCCTATGCATTTTGTGCTGTTAATGACTTAGATAAGATTGTGTCGTGTCCTGTCTTGGACCGAAAGGGTTCCGTCGATATAACTCCTATTAAAGCAATTAATTTGTTCACATTTTCCTGAACAATATGACCATAAAACAAAAATACAAAAAATGTAATAAATTACTTCTCTTTTATTTAACTGCAAAATGCAAGAATGAACATGCATAGTTAAAATATCACAGTTTGTTCTCCAGCATGGCGATGCCATTGAATGATGTTGAAACTCCATTAATATCATAACCTGTTGGGCTGAACTGTACTTGCAAATTGCAATGAAACTGACCTGGCAACTGTGGAAATAGTATGTGAATTGTGGCCAACTGTCTATAGGGACTTTTGGTAAATGTCTGCTGTAAGTGAAACTGTTTGCATTTCTTTCCAGTGCATGTAGAGGAGGTGTCAGTGTTAGTTTGCTGCCTGGGATTTGGTGCTCTTATCCGTGTGAAAAATGTGTATGTCAAATACACAGGCTGTGTGCTTGCTCTGGTGTTGTGAGGCAATATTTACGACTGGTAACCTTGAAAATGTTATCTTGTTGTGTGTGTGAGTTTTACTGTACCACCCTGTATTGTGTAAACTCATAACCCAGGGTGCATTGAACTGTCCTCACATTCATTCTGGTAGGGTTTACTGAAAATTGCACCCTGGTTAGATTTCCAGAAACATACGCAAGCATTTTCCCATCAAATGTGACAAACATATGTCCATTACTTATGTCTAAATGGCAGACATGGTTTTGATGTTAGAGATCAACACCAAAATGATTTGTGTTCCTGTACAAAATGTGTGTGCACACGTGTGTACATGCGTGTGTGTGCGTGTGTGTGCATATGTGTGTGTGTGTGTGTGTGTGCGTGCGCACGTGCATGTGTGTCTGTGCGTGTGTGTGTGCGGGCGCACGTGTGTGAGTGTGCGTGCGTGCATGCATGTGTGTGTGTGTGTGTGTGTGTGCTGTCCATTCCTATTCAACAGTGAGTGAAGTTATTAAACGCCTTAAGCAGTTCTAGTAAGGCATGTCCTTGGTTACTAAATATTTGTCATGAACAGCAGTAGGATGCTCTTTGCAGCTATAATGACTTTTTTGAATATGTGTGACTGCATGCTGTTCATTGGAAAAAAACCTAATGTTGAAATCCAGTTTAAATAAACTCAGCCGTGCCATGTCTTCCTCAGTATCCACGCTGTGATAAAGTATTGATCATACATAGTGTCATTTATTGCAAGTTTATCCTAGTTGGCTGCACAGAAAGGTTAGGCTTTAAACTCAACTTATGCTGGACATAGCTCTAGAAAAATCCACTATTTTTCCACTGTTCAGATTGCAATGGGGTGCAAGGTGTGAATACTTCACACACAAAGGAATTTTCTGTATTTATGCCAAGTCAAGAATTCAGAGAAAAATCTGATTTCAGTGCCGTCTGAAGGAAGCTGAAAAAATGCAAGCTGTTAATTGAACATTAATGTTTCCTAAAAGTATTTACAATCACAAGTAAATCCTACCTAGGAGTGATTTAGTAGACCTTAATGTCACATGCATTGTAATCTAACCAATAATAACTTTCCAGTGTCCTGGGATAAGAAATAATCAGCCAAAGAAGCCCTAATACTTTAAAAAATATTTATGGTGCTAAATGAAAAAAACTTGAGATTATACACCATATACCAGCTTTGTTTTGTAGCACAAAATGGTTATGTCAAGGATATACATAAAATATAGATATTTCGTATATGTATATGTAATATAAGTAAGAGTATGCCCGGATATACATCATCAGGTTATTCAAATGATGTTCCTGTAATGTCTATACAGGGGAGCAACTTGAAAGATGATTGCTTGCAGTCAAATAGAATGGACAGTCATTCAAAAACTGAAAAAGACATGCCTCAAATCATATCGCTATGAACAAAAGCCTTGCACTGATGTACAAGGAGCAGCCTTTTAGCTGCGTTTGACTTCACTTATGAGAAGCATTAGGTGAGTGAAAATGTACATGCTGTATAAGTTGCCTGTAACAATCCTGAGAACAATGAGTTCTCGAACCATTTTTACTCTTTTCTGATGACATTCTTCCCACCTGCCCTACAACCACTCACATCAAATCACATGGCGCCTACAAAAGAACTTCTATGAGAACAGCAACATATACGTTTGCTGTCATAGACTCACCAAAGAATGAAAAATTTAACTCATGGGACTTTGAGAGCAGTTAATCTGTGCTCATCATAAAAGGTATCTTCTAAACGGACCATTAAGCCTAAATTAGATGTGTCACAGCATTAAAAATCGACCTGGCATCAGTATGTGATGAATTATGGATAAACATTTAATAATAAACATTTTACACAGATATAACCTCTGAGCATAACATATTTTCTAATAGCTAAATACAGGAGTGCTCAGAGCATAAGTGTTGTATCTTGGGTTGATCTACATGTTCTTTGGGTGAGAGGATATTGACTAATTCAACAGAAAACAATTGTGAAAAATATCATAATTTTGCTTTGTTAACATGAATACAAGGCAGACTTGATAATATTTGGCAATGTCAGGTTTAAAAAGCCTTTATTATACTGACACATCCCAAAAAGGCGTATGTGCATGATTTAAATACAAGCCTTAATGAAGACTTCAATGTGTAGGTGTAGTCCTATATTTTTTATACTGGCTCATATCATATCATCCTTTGCTTTCTGACCAGACTCCCTAACCCTGACAGAGTGTGGGGAAAGGTGTAACTGACAGTAGCTTAAGACATGCTGGTATATGATCTGATGCAGATCATGCATGAATTTAATGGCCCAAAGTGACCCAAGCCAGAGGAAAGATAGATGTACCTAAACCCAAGTAACATACTTTGTTTTACTTCCTGACTCCAGAAATGTTTAAAACATACTGAGATGGTCCTGCTTAATTATCCAAGCTTGTCTTCAAACAAAAATATAGGTATGATATAAATGCCCAGCCCCCAGGGCCTCTGTTGTAGTAGTTATGAGAATGATGTATGACCTATACAAGACTAGCTTTTTCAAAACAAATTGGAAGGACGTTGACCAATTTATAACAGAAAATTGGGTAGCTACATTGCTAGCATCATAATTAACTAGATAACTAAAGTAGGTATGAAGCAGGTAACTAAAGTGACAAATTTTCAGCTGTGATTCAGATGCCGCTTTCCCATTCAAGTAAGTGGGGGGAGTTTAGATGAATGAGCTCATACGGCATGCAATGTCACCTAAATAAAAACTCGAGGATGTAAAGAATGGGTGTTATTTGTGAGCACATCTGGGGTACACTCTGTGGCTTGTGATGGAACAAGAGAAACTTAAAAAACACGTGTTACTACCTGAAACCATGGAAATGACAAAAGTGGAAGGAATCATGCTAGAATTATATAATCCTAACAATGTTGAAAAACATTAAACAAAGTTATGAAACACAGTTTTGACAATACAATTTCTTAATCATACCCTTTGCAAAAGAGCTGAAAGTAGTAGGTTGAGAGTGCTGCATAATGCCAGTAGGGTAATGTGTTTAACCCAACTAAGACACTGATTAGAGTAAGTTTTATGATGAGAACAGAGGTGCAGATCTCACTTGTCGAAGTGCGGACCTCTATCTTATTTATTAGAGTGACAAAAGAAACCATGGTGCCACAGGCTTTCCTGTAACTGTGTGGCACAGGTGTTCTCAGTGAGAGATGACTGCATATGTATAAGATACCTGCAGTTTTGATACAACTTGCCATGTGGACCATCCACGAGGTAAGATTGCGCAGTTGAATGATCTCACAGCTACTGATCAAATTATCTCAGGTTCGTCACGCGGGCTTGCCACCCTGCAGAGGTTCTGGACTCTGTGACACTTGTTGAAACTTTAAACTTCATTCTCTCATTTTCCTTAAAGTTCACAGTTGCGCTGTCAAGCACTGAAGGGTTCAACAATTTTGAGAGGGTTGGCAGTAATGTACAGTGTTGTCTTCCCCTCAGAACTAGCACTATGATATATCCATTCTGCAGGGTTGTGGATCTGTATCCTAGTAAAACTGGGTAAGGATGTAATTCTTTCCTCTGAAGGTTCTGCACAGTTTGTACGGTGCATTGAAGTTCCCCATTGCTTTGCGGGAACTTTGCAGCTGCTGGTTACATGGTTAAGTCAAAAGGCTGATGCAATTATATAAAACTCAGTCCAGAAAACTGAACTGACATCAGTAGACTTAATGGGAGTCAACTGTGTGGTCTCTACATACTTTGAATAGTAATTCACTACAAGTGGATAATTCTTACTTTTCAGTGCGAAAAAATCTGCGGTCATGGTCTTCCTGGGTGCATATTCTGTGGTTGGGAACGGGCTGTTTGAGCTGGGACCAGGCCGCTGTACACATTGCTGTGCAGGCTGTCTACATTTGATCACGCCTCAATGTCTCCCATGTCGCTTGGCCAGGGAATCCTTTCTCATTTCTATGGATCTGACAAGCCTTGTTCCCAACAATAGAAGTATATCTTGCACTCTTGAGACATGGACACTCATTCCATCCTTCACATGTATACTGGCTCATATCATATCATGTCATGTCATGTCATGTCATGTCATATCATATCATGAAAACTTAGACATCAGACGTTCAAATTAAAATTTTCATTGGCCATGCAGGATCCCACCTTCTGGCCCCTGTCTATAGCTGAACCCCACCCCCCATCCGATTCCAAAGGACAGCTACTCACAAGAATAGAAAAAATTCAACTGAGCATTTGAACGTGTCTAACTTTTCATTATATTTATATATATATATATATATTTTTTTTTTTTTTTGAAAACTCTGATGTTGTTTCAACCAAATTGAAATGCCCTGTGTGCTTAGCATAGAATAAGGAATGCAAGCACGTTTTAAATATATAATTTACTGTACCACATATACCACACATACCACATATTTTGCTCATTTGACCAACAACTAAATTCCTGAAATAAGATAAATGCCAGATACAAAACACTTGCAGCCTGAATATACTTGTAGGTCAGCTGCAAATGGTTTAGGTTTAGCTCAAAAACCCTCCAGGAATTATTTACAGTTTACAGGAAAGTGATTGCGCTTTGGATTAATTAAGTGCATTTGGGAAAAACTGACATTTGGAAAAAACAGACTTTCACAAAGTCTGTTTTAAAGGATTGATTTAATATGAACTGCATCACTGATCAGACTTTCACATAAAATGTGAAATGCTTCGAGACAGAAAAGATCTAATACTGAGCATGTGTTAACTGTATTTCTTTGGAAGAAAGGACCCACACACAGTCAATATGCCGGAAATTACAGTTCCCAGCTGCTCTAGATCTAGCGGGAAGAGGATCTGGGTCATAATTCTGAGAGCAGAGAGACTGGTGTGATTTGGGGAATCTAGGAGGCCACATTCTCCAAGAAAAGGCAGTTAGAGGTGGCGGGGGACACATTACATTATACTGTATTACATATACATTACGTCATTTAGCAGACCCCTAGGTTTTTGGCAGCTGTAGTCGCCACTACCTTTGCATTGTCAACAGAAATTGAGAGGTTCCTCGAAGGAGACATATTTGCTGAGACATGTCAATGTTTAGTCTGAGCTGTTGCATGTTCATCCAGCCCAAGATATCAGTGAGACATGCTGAGACTTTGGGGGTGATGTCCATCTTGGGAGGGAAGGAAATGAACGGCTGTTTATCATCTGCATATGAATGATACGACAGGCTATGTGCTGTCATGACCTATTCAAGTGTTCTGGTGTAGAGAGAGAACAAGAGTGGTCCCAACACTGATCCCTGTGGAATCCCTGTCTTCAGGAACCGGGGCAAGGAAGTGGAGCCCTGCCAAGAGACCTGGTAGGAGCAACCTCTGAGGTATTCCAGGGCCGCTCCAGTGACTCCCAGGGTCAACAGCTCAGACAGAAGGACCTGGTGGTTGACCATGTCAAAGGCAGCTGATAGATCTGGGAAGATAAGAACAGAGGAGAGAGAGGCAGCTTTTGCAGCTTGAAGTGCATTAGCGGCAGCAATTAAGGCAGTTGCAGTAGAGTGAATAGCTTTGAAACCAGATTGGTTAGGGTCAAGTAAATTGTTAACAGTGGGCAAGTGGGAGATTTGGCTAAACACAGCACATTCTATAGTACATTAGACAGGTATGGGAGTAAGGACACTGGCCTATAGTAATTAACTAGTGAGGGGGTCAGAGTGGGTTTTTTTTAATTAGTGGGTGGACCTTTGCCTGCTTTAGGAACTTGGGGACAATGCCAGAGGTTAGTGAAGAGTTAATTACATGAGAGAGGTATGATAGGATGGTGGGTGCAATTTCTTGGAGGAGAGGTGTTGGTTTTGGGTCTAAAGTGCTAGTGGTTGGTTTTTGAGCTGAAATCAGATTCGAGGACAGGTGTGAATCCAAAAAATAGGCTAGAGCTTGGGGGTGATTTTAAGAGAGACTGTTGCTCTGTAATTTGGTTGAAGGATGAATGGATATTATCTACTTTCTCCTCAAAGAAATTAGCAAGATCTTCTGCAGTGAGAGTAGTGACAGGTGGGGGCTGAGGAGGGTAGAGGAGAGAGGAGAAGGTTTGGAAAAGCTTACCTTGGTCATTGGCTGCATTCTGAAACTTGTCTTGGAAATATTTGAACTTGGCTGAGGCTGTAGCAGCAGTGAAGTCCTCTAGGAGAGATCTATAAGTTGAAAAGTCACTCTCTTGTCTGCTTTTCCTCCATTTCCTCTGTGCAGTTCTCAGGGTAGATCTGGTCTCATGCAGCACATCAGTCAGTCATGGAGCAGGAGCGGACCTGGCGGGGGGATAAGGACACAGGGCATCAAGATTATCTTTGAGATGAGAGGATAGGGTGTTAGTAGCCGAGGTAGTTGTTAATTGGGAAAACTGTGAGAGATCAGGGAGAGAGGAGCAGGCTTTAGCAGAGAAAGTAGAAGGAAGAAGCTTATGGAGGTTACGGTGTAGGGGGACTTTGATTAGGGAGCACTTAGTTTGTGATTGGGATTGTAGAAGAGCAGTGACAGACAGGAAAAAGTGGTCTGAGACATGCAGGGGAGAGACATTCATACTAAGCACTGGAGTATTTCTAGTAAAAAGATCAAGATGATTACCTGCTTTGTGTGTGGGAGGGGATGGCACCAGTGAGAAGTCAAATGATGTCAGAGATGAAGTCGGATCCTGTGCTTGTGGGCTGTCCAGTGGGATGCTGATGTCACCAAGGAGAATTGCTGGTACTTCCTTTCTTTGCAGCAAACTTAGGAGCATGTCTGTCTCTTCAAGGAATGAATGCTCCAAGTGGTCCTGGCTGCAATGATGTACAATGAGGTACAGGTCAGAGGGATGGGAGATGGACACTGCAGGGCACTCAAATGAAGAGTAGTTTGTTAGCCCATGTGCTTCATGCCCAGAGGCATCCCTCGCGCATTCCCCCACCATACTTCTCCCATCCCAGGTTGCCCGCTCACTCGTACTTCAACCATCTCTGGGGTCCCTCACACCGTGCTTCACCCATCTCTGGAGTCTCTCACACCGGGGTCAACCTAACCTGGGGGTCCCTCATACAGCTCACACACTGGGCATGCCTCCGATGGCCTTGCGGCCAGCCATCCCACTCTGACACCATATGTAGCGAAAGGAGAGAGCAGTCACCCCTCCTCGACTCCTCGAACCCGGGTCTATGGGGTACCCAACCTGCGACTCGACCGCAACGCCAAAGAGCCAGGCTTGTTGGCGTTGCGGTCAAGCTGCAGCTTTGGTGATGGGATGGGAGAAGTATGGTGGGGGAATGCGCGAGGGACACCTCTGTGTGTGAAGCGCATGGGCGCGCTTCCTGAAGGGGAGGGCAGTGTGACAGAGTGCCGTCACTATGGTTGAGTATGCGCTCTGACTGCCATACCAACGAGCCTGGCTCTTTGGCGTTGTGGTCGGGCTGCAGCTTTGGTACCCCATAGACCCGGGTTTGAGGCTGGGTGGGGTGACAGCTCTCTTCCTTTGCTACACTGGACCAGAATGCTATAATTTCTTACACTGTAGATCTAATGAAATGGGTAAGGACAGATGTGAGGTTCTGCATGAGTACCTGGTTAGTTGATATAGCAACAAAGCTTTAAGGCTGAATGTTTATGATTATCTTCTCAGGGATTCTGCCAGTATAAAATCCTAACCAAGGTAGACAGGTGGGACCTGTACAAACACAGCAGGGTACACTTGAATGCAGGGACACAGATTCATTGAGCCAATGTATGCATACAATAGTTGATAAATATAGTTGGGGGGAGGGGATTGTCCAGATGACATGTGATGTTCCTAATAATATCAGTGAGGGCATCTCAAATGCTTAACATCCATGCGACTACGACCAGGGTGACAGTGACAAGGAAACACACCCTTTGCATGCTAGATTTCTGAAGAAAAATGGAAAGCTCCACAGCCAAGATGTGGCTTTACGGATTGCACAATGAAATTTAAAACATACAAAAACCATACCTAAATGATGGAATGGCTAATTCTGCTGACTCATAACTCACTGAGAAGTTTGGAACCCGGGGATACACAATCACTTCAATTTTCTATGCCAAGTGAAAGTGCTATTGGAGACAAATTCATAAGGACACAAAACAAATACCCATACTGAGAATATTTTGCACTTTCTTCCTTGTCTTCCTCTATCTTCTTCTGTTCCCTCTCATTACATCTTCACAAATCCCTTGTGTCCTTCATATTACATCACACCATTGGTCAGTCTTAAAAACTTAACCATATTTCACCACTAGCTGTCTCTGTTCAAGGTAGATATTTGGCATGCTTACTGCCTCCTTTGATGCGCTGAACATTATAGGTAATATTGTACACATGGGCAACCGTTCATGTATTAGTGTTGCCAGAATAACTACTAAAAAGGGTTTATGATTGCCAATATCAGAGAGTCCTACAGTCACTTCTTAGTCAAACTCTACACATACTGTACATCTGCAGCACCTCTCTTTTCTGTGATAACACTGTTCATTTGCAAGTCATTGCACACTAGATTTCTGAAGAAAAATGAGGAGCTACACAGCCAAGATGTGACAGGTTGCACCATGAAATTTAAAACATTCAAAAACCATACCTAACTGATGGAATGGCTAATTCTGCTGACTCATAACTCACTGAGAAGTTTGGATTCTGTGGAATACACTTTAGCAACCATTACCTTGTCTGTGAAAACTGAAATGGAACAGGACCGGCAAAAATGCCAAGCCTGCACTCATTTAAAACAATATTCCCACAGCTGGATGTTTGACAAGGTGATATCAGGTGAAATCTGTGGTATCAGCTGTCTTTTGCTGAATTTCAGTCAAAACAAACTCTTAAGCTTGAAAATATGATCTGCATTCCTAGATAACATGCTTTCAGCATACAAAAAAAGTAAATTAGGGGTTAGGGTTAAGGTTATGGTTCATGTAACAGTGATATTTCAGTTAACACCTTAACACAAATGTGTTGTGGAGGTCCATTGAGAAGTAAAAAAAAGGATACAGCTAACCTCCACAAATTTCCGAAGGACCTATGCATAGAGAAGGATAACTGACATCCTTTTACAGATAGTATCGGTGCATTCTAGGTGCTTTCTGAGTCTCTGTGTCCCCTGGGATCCTGACTTGTGCTTTCACCAGGCAGTTCTGCGCAGGTCCGCGTCACCCCAGCTACCTATCTTGGTGTCCAGCGTTTCCATAGCAACTGAACACATGTACACTGAAATAGGTCCGCCCTTCTTCCTTGGAACCGAGAAACTTGGCTAAAACAGAAAATGGGTTGTCGACTTTCTTCATAAAATAATCTTAACTCAAACAATTATTTTAAAAATTTCAAGCAGTTGGAAGTATTATAGAGTTATGTAACGCTTCTCCTAAGTAAGTCCGTTTTTATCCTTTACTTTGCGTTGCATGCGACCCGCGAATGTTACAGACTAACGTTACTGTAGTTTAAGTGCTACTGTCTTGAATTACCAACAAGCATGGAATCTGTATATAGTGTTTCCTTAAGCAGAAGCCGTCCACGGAAACATTAAGACGAATTTGGCAACAGCTTCACAACTGGTGTGAATAAATACGACTGTCTGTTTACACATCAAGTCATAGGCACGTTAGCAAGGGGAGCCTACAGTTAAGTTTTAAAAATGCTGGTCAACTTTAGCTGACGGTGTTGTGAAAAATAGCCTGCAACCACTCCGCAAAACAACATATAACGAAAGAACGCGGACCGCAAAGAAATCATTTAAGTAGCTGTATAATTATAAGCTAATGATTTCTACTGATATGGGGACTTTCCTGTTGACCTGTAGTTAATAAAACGTCCCTTGCGTATTGACAGGTCCTTGACGATGTGTTGCTGCTTAACAGTTGACCTGCTGGGTCACTCGGTTTTTGCCCGAAGAACTGGTATTTTTAACAGACTAGTTAGTCTACTGCCAGACGCTGGTGGACATTCACTTCTAGTGTGTATAGTCCATTCTCAGCGCATATAGTCCATTTTTAAAATTCATCAGACCTATGGACTTGACACAGTTTGCTGGGATTGTCTGCGTTCGGTTAGCCACTATCATTTGGGCGCATGCCCTACCTAATCAATGTGATAGCTTGATTAGTGAGGGTACACCGGTCCGAGTTCATGGTTAGGATCATGTACCCCAAAGGCTGTTGCACGAAGGGTGGTTTGATAAATTTAGGTTTACATCAAGTACATCAGTCTAGCTTCACTAAACTCTGTAACCCAATGGCTTTCTTCCGTTTCGTGGCAGCTGTATGCAAGACCAAAAATTCATATTCGAGAGAGGCCGTTATCCTGCCACCGGTGAAATAAGCACCATCGCAGTTGGGGTGCACGTGGTGCAGTGGGGCACCTTTTAGCAGTGCCCTACATTTGACTCCCAGTGGCCGAAATCCAGTAACAGCGCGCGTAGAAGCCATGAGCTCCAGTGTAACAGCGTCCAAATTTATTATGTTTGGCCATAGCTCATGGTTTAGTGAAGATTATTTTTGATTAGCTGATTTTTGATTTCATTTCATTTTTGGTTTTGAAGCCCTTCAAACAACAATTACCGTATTTAGGTGCAGCAGTTTGTATGTTGAACGTTATTAAAAGCAAATATTGTTAATATTGCATATTATAGGCCTGTATTATCTTTCATATGTGCTCAGCGGCTGATACAATCTGCCTTTATTAATTGCAGTGGGGGCTAGATGGTATTAATTTAATGTTGGGTAGCAACTGCACGATGCACGATATATAGGCCAGCAACAAACTCTTGAAATACAATCTGTCGCGAGATTAGACCTCAGACTCTTATTTTAGCGACATTGTTCAGCCAGTTTATTCATCATACGTTAGCTAGCTAGTTATATTATTTAATTAAACAGTCAATGGACAGAGATGACGCTGGTAGCTGCGATGGCAGTAGCGCTCATGGTCTGAAGAGTTTGTTCTTCACTCGGACGCTCGGAACGTGGACACGCGGAATGTATATGTAAATATGCTGTCCACGCATAGGCTTTCTCCTCCAGCGCGTCTTCATCATCAAGGTTTTTGACAGACCCTAACCAACTACAGTATACCACTGGAGTACGTCAGACTTGGGTGTGTGTATCCCCATCTTAACGGAACCAAAATAAGTGATGGAAACGTTTAATTACCCATTTTGCGTTTCAGACCGTCGACACAATCCAAAGACAAAGAACACAGTTATTGGGATATTGCTTCGATGAAATATATTATGAATTCAGTTTTACAATATCAAATAATATAGACAACATTAACCAAGATCTGATCGATTGATCGAGTCGATTAAATTAATTGCACAAGGCAACATTTACGCTAAATTAAACTCAAATTTAACTCGTAAATTTAAGCCATGTAGCTGATTTCGTAATTAAGCGTGACTGACAGCCCAAGTACAATTCAAGAGTAATGGGATTTGAATATAAAATGCGTTCGAATATATTGCTTAACTAAATACATTATTAATATGGAAGGTAACTGGCATGGTGTGGATAGGGAAATTCATTGGAAAAGACGTGTTTACTGTGCAGAAATTTACATATCTGACACAATCCGACCTCAGCAGGTGGCGGCAGGTCAAACTGGCATTCATTTGCATGCACCATGAAGTCGGCCGTGCAAAGGGTGGCATAATTTACAACTCTTATCTACAGCAGGGCAGCTCAGTGCTGTGTGATTTGCGCTATTATTAGCCACACCATATTCCAAGCATGGCTAATTAGCGCTAAGCAATGTCTGTCCAGCAAGATTAGCATGATCGGTTCCTATACAGTATTGGTGCATTGTATCTAATCTGCATTAATGTGACTGGTAGCAGCAATCATCTTCTTAGTGCCGATATAATTACTCTCCAGCTGTTACGCTTCTGCCAGGGTTGCACGCCCCACCGCATGGCCTGCCTGGATCTATTGTGCACAGCTTTTCGTTGTTGAGGAAACAAGTAATGACACCGGCAATAATAACTGGAGTTTGCCTAGCCTAGCATTTAGCATAGTTTTTAACTTCAGCAGCTGAAGCGACCTTGATGATCATGAAGGTCATTCACACATGGCAGGGACAGAGAGGGGGTAGGGTCCAGTGGTCAAGTATTGTAATGACTGTGCTGTTGGGCTGCTATTTTTTGGCTTCCTCTCAAATTGCACACATTCTGTAATGTCAGTAAAGATTAAAAAAAACAACTTGATTTCTTACTTGATACCTGATAACCACACACCCCTGTTTTTGGTTCACCAGACATCTCAGAGTTGCACCGATAGCAATGAGTTTTTTTTTTTTTTCATTTCCCCTTTAAATGTCTTTTATACCTTTGTTTCCCTCCCTGTCTTTGTGATCTAGTCAGAATCGGCCCCTGGCGTGTCATTGTGACGAAAACGGGGGAAAGGAGAGGCCTGACCATGGCACGGCAGCAGCAGAGGGCTGGAGTTGTGGAGACGTGCAGGGAAGCGGGCGAGCTCCTGGGGACGGGAGAGCTTGCGAGGGCCACGGCTCTGTACACGGCTGCGTTCGGCAGCCACGCCGGGTCTGCGATGGCTCACATGAGGGGGCTGGCCAGGCCCCAGTTGGCGGGGATTATTTCGACTCTGGAGGCTTGGCTGGACGGTCGGGGAGAAACCCCAGGCCCGGTGGAGGGACTCAACAAAGGCCTGGCAGCTGTGTTTTTGTCAACTCTCAGCCCCAACAACCTCTCTGCTTCTCTGTTTAAGATGGAGTCGGTCTTGCTGGGTGGCGGCCAGGGCTGCGAGGAGGTGGCTGTACGCTGTTCAGCTCTTTTGGAGGGAAAACAGGCTCCCCTGGCAGAAGGCTCCACACGCTTGGCCTTGGAGCTGACCAGGGCTCTTGCGTATTTGCTTTCAGAGACCCACCATCATAGAGGCCTGCAGCTATACCTGAAGGCCTTCCAAGAAAATAAAGTGGAGACTGTGAGACTGGTCAAGGGCAGGCAAGCTCAGCATCTGCCCAGGATAGTGAAAGCCTTCCTGCAGCAGCTGCCACTGCAGAGCCTGATGCTTCAGGGGGACAATGGGCCACTGGAAGGAGCTCAAGAGGGTGGATGGTTGGACCTGACAGCCGCTTATGAATGTGTTCATTTCCTTGCGTCTGTGTTCCCAGGAGACACACGAGTGCAGGAGCTGCGGGCGGCGATGCTGTTCCGTTCGTGCAGGTACGAGGAGAGTGCAGAGGCCTTCTCACAGGCCCTACAGGAGTGTGAAGCAGGCGCCGAGACAAACTCGATGCCGCTGGAGAGGAGGGCCTATCTCTTGGTTGGTAGAGCTGCCGCCCAGTTCTCTGCGGGTGGAAGAGCTGCCGAGGCGTGCAGGGACCTGGGGGAAGCTTTCGGGATTCACCCTGCGACCGCCAGAGAACAGTTCCAGAGACTGTTCTCGGATAAAGGCACGGGGCCGGCGGCCCACGCCC
The DNA here is from genome assembly GCA_019176425.1 of Megalops atlanticus. Classification (NCBI taxonomy): domain Eukaryota; kingdom Metazoa; phylum Chordata; class Actinopteri; order Elopiformes; family Megalopidae; genus Megalops; species Megalops atlanticus. The sequence continues at coordinate 38,021,578 of CM032882.1, forward strand.
AGCTACGGCAGCAGGCGGAGAGGGGCGTGTCAGGCTACAGGGAGGCAGTTTTAGTGCGCTCCGACCTGCGCTCCTCCAAAGGTGTGGAGCTGCTGGACCCTGTCATCGCTCAGCTGCGGGCGCTGTGCCACCTGGAGCCAGGTGGGGGCGGCAGAGAGCTGAGAGTGCGTCTGGCGGACTGCCTCCTCCTGAGAGGGGAGTTCAGAGAGGCCCTCTCCATCTGCAGCCAGCTGGCTGCCGCCGCCCCAGCCCAGCAGAGCTACCAGAACACTGTGCAGGTGCTCCGCGGGTACGCCCGCCTCCTGTCTGACGACCACCGGGGGGCGCTGGAGGACTTCCAGGCTGTGCTTGAGCACAGCGCCCCTCACCCTTCCAGCTGCGTGCGCGCGCTCTGCGGCCGTGGGCTCTTGCGCATGCTGGGGGGGTCGCCCTACCTGACAGCTCTGGACTACATGACGGCCAGCCGGCTGCAGCCTCAGGAAACTGCGCTGACTGTGCGCTGTCTCCTTCCCTGGAACCAGCGGGGGCTGCTCTGCACTGTGCTTCTTGAGCAGGGGAGGGCCATGCTGGAGGGGGTGGGGAATCAGAGCTCCTCCTCCAGCCCTCCTCCAATCCAAGAGCAGCAGCACAGTGATAAAGCCCCACCCACTCAAGGAAGAGAGAGCTGCTCTGCCGATAAAGAGGGGTACGGTTGTGTTTATATATACTGTGTTTATAAAACTGCATATAATGCAGTTCCGATATCCTCAGATGTGTCTTTAAAAGGCTGCTGATATTTTGGGCAGATGTCACTTAATTTTACATTGCTTGTTATCAGTGTAGTTTTTTTATCAGATTGACTGATGCAGGAAGTGAAGATACTATCTGTTGATTCCGTACATACTGATTCTACCTTTTGAGTCATCTGATGTACATTTGATCAGAACTCTTTCCCTAAGCTAGACATACAAGCAAAACGAAGAAAAAGTAGAGTAAATTTTACAATATGTATATACACAATAGAGTCAGTAGACTCTAGGAAAAGATCGTGGCTTACATCGTTATTCAAAGAAACCTTGTAAAAAACAAGATGTCCAAATGCACAGTTTCAGTCCAGTTCCTTTTTTTGCTTTAAGTCAATGGCAAGACCCCTCATATTTTCCAGTTGTGGAATCTCGTGTTTGTCATTGCTGCACAATCATAATCACTGATAACTAAGTAGGTAGTTTTGTTCTGAGTGTAGTTATCCTTGACTGTGTTTGCCACATCACATATTTTGATAGCTGGCTCTACTATCGATTTAAAGACGTGGAGACAGTTAACAGATTGCAGACAAAACCATACCACATGCCATCAGGCAAAGGGTGCAATTCTGTTCCCTATGCAATTCTGTCTGCTTATGAGTAAGTTTGATTCCAACTTAATCTTTTTGTATTTAAATAATGTCTGTGTGGATAGTAAACTACCTAGTTAGTAGTAGAAGCAAACATGACTGTGGTTTAGCTGTCAGCTGTAGCTGTAACATTATCTTGCTGCCTACCTGTTATAGCTAATAATATATGGTGTGGCTACCAATCATGTGTGAGCTTTGCAGGATCCAGTTGTGTAACTTGATTCAGAATATATTATTTTATCTACTGGTCACCCTGGCTGCTGGACCAAAAGGCCCTGGGCTGAGGTCCTGGCTCTGAGAACATGCCGCAAAATCAAATTACCCCGTCACATAGCTTAAAACTGGCTAGATAATAATATATGTTTTTCACACAAAAAGTCATATGGGTGGAATTTTTCTGGTTTTATTCGGTCTGTCCATTACTTCTCAACAAAGCGATAAAGAAACTGCTTTTCACAGTTTTGCTTTGTTGCTCCTATTGGTCGGCTTGCGTACCAGTCATTCAAATCGTGACAGCTTTCACCAAAGTTCAGGTAAAAGGAAAGTTTCGTACATCATTTTTTAATATCATTGTCCATTCACAAACATAAATATTTTGAGCTGATCCATTCCACATCACTTAGAGCGAAGTTACTGAAGATGGAAACATTTACCGTCACTTGCGAGAAGTAAGTCATTCTTGTCATAAATACAGTTGTAAAAAAAAAAAAACTTGTCTGTTTGTGTGTGGTAGGACGGCAGTTGGAGTCCATGCCCTGGCTGTTCTCCTAATGGAGCTGGAGGCTGGTGCCGATGGGCCGCAGATCCTGGTGGCCGATGCTCTATACCGCCTGGGCAGGGTGGAGGACGCTTATCGCCTGCTGCTGTCCATCGGAAACGCCCCCCCGCGCTCCCCGGTTCTGGCCCGTCTCGCCCTGCTGCAGTTACACCGCGGATTCCTCTATGATGCTAATCAGGTGGAGGGCTCACCAACTTCAGACGCAGAACGCCAATCAAACAAACCAACACACAGACACAAAAAGATGTTGTCTAACTTGCCTGCAGCAGAGGGAAACATTTGCTGGATTTTAATCATTTTAATTAGCATGGAATTAGCTTTTAAGTATTCTCTGAACCAGTGTTTATCATCCTGATAACAGTGGCCAGAATAGCTTATCAGATTTCTGAGAGGACATTGGGTACAAAATACAGAAAAATAAATGGCTCATGAAGGCAATAAAGGGCATAAGCAGAGAAAGAAATGTTTATACAAATGCCAACTAAAATTCTTTAATATTAGAATCGTCTTAATGCATACTTTTACCAAGAGGCAACTAAGAGGTGGAATACTGATGATAGCTTAGAGGTCCCTAAAATGACAGAATTCCTTGAATGAGTCTGTAATTGTTTTTATAATACACACATGCAAACAATCTTGTATTTCTACTCAAAAAAAAATTCAAAAATTTTGATTTGTAAATGTGATTTCAAGTTGTAACAGAAACTTACTGCCAAATCACTGTGCTCTTGTGCCCCCCAACCCCCCCCCCACACACACACACGCACACACACACCTTCCCATGTCCAATTCTTAGCTGCTGAAGAAACTAACTCAGTGTGGCAACACCAGTTGCTTGCGTCCCTTGTTGGCAGTGGCGGCCCCGGAGGACCGGGCCCTTCTGCAGAGACACTGCCACGCCGCGGCCAGCCGTATCCTGGAGAGCCAGCGGGAGGAGGGCGGCGTCAGGGAGGCGGTGGCCTACCTCTCCATCGCCATCATGGCCTCAGGTGAGTGCATACTGATCTCAGGTCAGACGCTGGCACGCAACTTACTGCGTACTGCATACTGCTTACTGATCTCAGGTCAGACACTGGTATGCAGTGTACTGCATACTGCATACTGATCTCAGGTCAGACGCTGGCACGCAGCGTACTGCGTACTGCATACTGATCTCAGGTCAGACACTGGTATGCAGTGTGTGGGCGGCATGCTTATTGAGATGACTTGGAGCGAGGAATTTGAATGCTTTCATTCCATAGCTGAGCAGTTTTGTCTCCATCAGTTGCTTGAAAGCTCTGCTCTGCTGCGTTCTATTAGTTTTATGTTAATGTGTGTGGTCTTGCTGATGATTCATTTGTTTTCCTGAAGACTTCATCCGAGGGGGATTACGCTTTCTGAATGAGATGAGAGCATCATAAATTAATGACAAGTCACAATCCACCAAACTCTTACCTCAGCTCATTATGTACATTTTGTGTGCTTGTCTGGGCTGTCGGTGATGACAAATAGTGTTTGCGGTAATAGTGGTAATTGACATGTTTCAGAAAACTGTGCTGTGTAATTATCAGTAAACCTCAACAATGCCTGGAGTTCAGAGCTTTGGGGTTGGCATTTTTGTCTGGCTTTCAGGAAACGCTCAGGGAAAGTAATTGAATCTGTAACAAACCCCATAACAGGCCTGCACGTTTCCCCTTTGTATTCAGCAAGGCTTTTAACCAGCCAGTTAAGCGACCCAGATCATGATCACCAGATTCCTAGAAGCAGTAAGGATAAGTTCATGTCCCTGGAAGTGAAATGTGAAAGGCCAGCTGTAGATTGGTGCTTAATGTCTTGCTGTTCCTCTGAAATTCCAGGGAATCAGAGATAATCTGTAAGTGTGTTTGTAACTTTTTGCAACTATTAGGAACTATCAGAGAAAGAACACTGTGTGCATTTGAGTGTTTTTTTTTTGTGTATGTGTGTTACGACCCCGTCTAGAGTGGGGTGAACATAAACCAGACGTCCTCCGACCCCTGCCACCCGACCAACACACGCACACTGCGTATTTCACGTCAGCCTTTTTCATTTATTTTTCTCTTTTCTTTGAACGAAAAAACTTCAGGGGTGAGCCAGGCCAAAATAATAAACAAAACACTACTAACTGGGGAAGAGGGAAGCTACCGAAAAACAGTAATGTAACGAAATACAGAACAACTTCCCTATCTCCCTAACTAACAAAAAACTGTTGAAAACAGTGAATAAACAAAAATGGCACCCACCCCCTACGAACGTTCAGGTTGACAAGGAAAAATAACACAAAAATAACATATATATACTATTTACAATATTTACAGTACACACACACTCTCCGACAGTCTAAGCAGCAGGGGGGTTCACAGCTGGAAGAGAGCTCCTGGTCCTGCCCAGATGCCACTTTTCAAATCTCCCCGCCCGTCTTCCAGCCGATCCCCGCGATCCGACAATCGCGCCGTAACCTGGACGGGGAGCAAGAGGAGGAGAGAGAGAGAGACACACACGAATATGTCCTAGGACGTAACAATATGTATGTGTGTGTGTTATTAAAATCATGGATATTATGATGGTGAGGTCCTCATCTCATACGCCGTTATCTACCACACATTTAATATGTTTACATTGAGGAATTTGTGAAATGCACAGGGAAGAATTGATTTTGGAATTTACACAAGCCTGGATTCAGCTGTGCTGTGCAGTGGCAAGGGTTTTGTGGCAGTTCTGTTTCTGTGTAGTATACCTCGGTGCTGGTTTGACCGATCTCTGTAAACTCATTTCCCAGTATGATGCAGAAAAGACCCTTTTACATCAGTGTGTTGTGTTGTATTCAGGTGTTGCCAAGATGAGTGACTCATAGCAAAATCCCCCTGTTTAGAATTCTGTGTGTTTCCATAATAAAGCCAAGGACGTGGGGGGAGTTACTACTTACAGAAATACCTGTCTACTGAGCACCCGGAGGAGAAGTGGCTGTGCACTACAGAGAGCAATGATTCATGGAGGCCTCAGAAACATTTCCTTTCATCCATAATTTTGTTGGAAAGCCCCATCTCAATCTGAGGGACTCCCACGGAGCTGCACAGGGAACCGGGAAAAGTTCCACTAATTGCTGCACCCCGCTAATTTCTTTCCAAAAAACCCCGCCTACGGAGAAGTGGGGACACAGACTTTACCATTTCAGGCAGTCTGCACATCATTTGCGGAAGCAGCCCCAGCTTATGGCAAATGTATAAATGTATAAATACTTTGATTTCTATTTATTGTAATTATATTGCTTCTTCTTATCTGGGGCAAATTGCATTGGCCAAAACAGCGCACATCTGCAGATTGTATGTGATGGTGGCGTTATTATGGTGCGGCCCCTCTTGAAGCAGCTTCTTGGTGCCAGTGAAATCACGCATTTGCTTCCATTGCTCCGCAGGGCTCCCTGGTAGTGGAAAAAGGGTAACTAAGGCCACGCAGAGGGCGGCATGCTTATTGAGATGACTTGGAGCGAGGAATTTGAATGCTTTCATTCCATAGCTGAGCAGTTTTGTCTCCATCAGTTGCTTGAAAGCTCTGCTCTGCTGCGTTCTATTAGTTGCTGCCACAAAGTGGCAGAGAGAGGCAGTTTACGCTGGTGGAGTGGATCCATGGTCTAATATAACAGCATAAATTCAAAGAAAATGTCAATGGCCAGTTTGAATTACTCCGAACTGACACAGTACAGGCGATGAACTCAAACATGAACTCGGTCAGTGAGAACATGGCATTTGACACATACAAAGAAATAAGGAAGCAAGTTCTAGGAATACGGCAGTCATCGTTCTGTTTTCACTGTACTGGTCTGATCATTGATCTGTTTTTGTCTTAAAGGAAATTAGTCAAAATGAACTGCTCTCTTTTAGTGGTAAACATTTGTGAGAAGACAGCATGAGGCAAAAGGCAGTTTTATTCGAACCAGAAAAGTGTGTATTTTTATGATTTTCAAGCGGAAGGCAAGGAACGTACAGCTAATAGCTTTTTCTTTATGCAGGTGGTCTGGCGACAGAATCTTTGCTGGCGAGAGCGCGGTGCTATGCTCTGCTAGGCCAGCGGAAGACCGCTATCTTCGACTTCAGCGCCATCCTCAAGGAACACAGCGAGCATGTGCAGGCGCTGTGTGGGAGGGGCTTCACGTACCTCATGCTCAACCAACAAAAGGTACACTATCGTTAGGATTTAACTTAAAGCAAAATTTTGGGGATCTGACACAACCTTACACTTGAACAGCAAACAAACCCATGCCTTGGAGGTGTACTTCACAGCCGTTCAGGACCAAGGTGCATCTTGTCAGTATCAAAAGCAGTGTTTTGTGCGCATTCTTATATTTCTGCTCAGAGCCGTCTGTTGTTGGCCGCTTGTATGTACGTGCGGCAAAACCTTGTTTGCTGCTGAAGCCCCTCGGGACCGGGCTGTTGACAGACAGGTGGGTGCTGCAGACAGGAGAGGCAGAACAGATGCGATCAGACACCTGTGTGGGAGGGGATGGTGGCGAGCAGGGAGTGTGGTATTGAACACGGGTGGCCGAGCTGATAAAGGTCCTCTGAAGGTTGATTGTGCCGGCTATTGGGCCGATGCCATTAAGATAAGGGGGGGGATTAGCAGCGGTGGAGACGGAGCGACAGCCGGGGAGAACACGCTGGCTGCCAAGCACTGGGGAGGAGGAACGGACTGCTCCAGCAGGCCGGAAGGCCAGGGAGCTGTGGCTGGAGGGAGGTGGCAGAGAGGTAAAGCTGCAGGGAACTGAAGAGAATGACAGAAAGCAGCAGAAATGTGAGACGGGTGAAGCAGACAGAGATCAGCGCACGGGCAACATGCTGCCTTACACACCGACAGCTGGTTTTCCCCTGGTTTAAAAACCAAAGCAGCACAGAAGCATTCCACTGTAGTCGTACTCTACACTGCTCCAGTTGTCCTCTGTATAATAACCCAGCTTGACGTAACTCTTGCCCTGTTGCTTCCAGGGAAAGGAGCAATAGCAGGATGCAGTGTCCTCACAGACTAACCCAAAGATCAGTACCACAGTGGGTGGCACAGAGTGATTCTGGTTAAGGAACACAATATAATAGGTTTAGTTTGGGAACCCTCTAATGTAGGAGGAATGTAGTTAAAGGGCAGAGATAATCACAAACAGAATGGAAAATTTTAAGAAAAGCAGAAGGACATTAAAGGATCATGAGTTTTATTGACATATTTACCCAGGCATCATTTGATGGCAAGAAAAGCCAAGGGCTGGTGTGTATCATAAAGATCATGTTCCCAGAGAGAAGGGTGCTTTGTGTGCTTTTAGCCAATTATTATTGTTGGCCAGTAGGCTGGATATTGGCTATCGACTTTGACACCACCATTTTAGTGCTGTCTTGTCTTTTAAATTATAATTTCTCTTTACAGGCACTGATACCCTCTATCCACACAAGTAAGAACACTGAATGGATATTAGCAGATCTGTAACATCGTCCTTTTAAAGAGGCAAAGTGTAAATTAAAAAAGCATATTTTTTTTGTGAAAGAAGGACATTTTACTGACTCTGTCTGTTCTCAAGGAATGCACTCGGGATATTCTGGCAGCACTGCAAGTGGACACTAATGCGGTCACTCAAGACATCCTGTCCCTGAAGGACAAGGCCAGAAAGCTCATCTGTGATTGGCTGCAACACTACTGTAGGACCAGTCTCTCTGAGGTCACGGCTGCCAATCCAGTTCCTTGCAGGGAGGAGCATCTAAGGGAAGCCTTTCTGATAGCTGGGGCCCTACTGAAAACTGACTGCAGAGACCCAAGATGGCATCTCCTGTACATAGACACTTTACTTGCCAAAGGTGAGACAGATACTGCCTCTAAATAAAGTCTTCACGTCTTTTGTGCGTTACTGATGCACGTGGCACGGGAGTCAATGATATAAAGACCAATCAGTTCAAACATGTGTCTGACTCTCCTTTTTCCCAAGGTGAAGTGAAAGGAGCAGGTGCTCACTTGAGCCAGATTTTTGGCCAGGAGCCACGGGAGGCGGCAGCTCAAGCCAGATGGGGGGTGGTGGAGGCATGGCAACAAAACTTTGGTGGTGCGGCCAAGGGATTGAGCAAGATCGCAGAGAGAGATCCCTCCACCCTTGACTTCCTCCTGGCTCTGATTGGCAATGCTTACAGGAAACCCCTTGCACAGGTAAGGTTCAGTGCTGAAGCTGTTACGCACCATAGCTCTGGCCTCTGTAAGACCAGCAGAACAGACACAGGCATGTAATACTCCACCAGGCACATACACGCACACACACACACACACACACACACGCACACACGCATACACAGACAATGCTCTTGAAGATAACACAAGGAGATGCAGATAGCCAGTTCTGCTCTAGCCTGTAATGCCGGGTGCCCCCCCACTGTACCTATGCTCAATAATTGCTGTCGCCAGATTGTTATTTTAACAACTTATCATTAAGGTAATTATACTTGGAGGATTTTATAGAGGTGGGAAATGTTAAAGAAACACTCAGGTGAGAAAGGGGAGAGAGAGGAGGGAGGTAGAGCGAAACCAGCAAAAAAATACATAAATCATAATTACTATGTAGCATTATGTAACTTGTTTCATTTTAACTGAATTGTTTGCTGCTAAGTTACCTGTAAGCACACCTTGCAGTTTTATTGTTTAACTGTTGGGTGCTTTGTCCATTTAGTAACTGGATATGTCTATCTGAGGTGTATACACATTCAGACTGTTCCTAGCTGGTGTCTTACATGATGGTATGCACACAGTTGCTCACAGTCTGCTGTAGAATTCTTCTCGCATGTGAAACACAGCTGTGAATTCTGCTAGTGTCCGTTTTTGACTGGTAGCGGTGTTGTTTGTGGCTTGTTTGTCGCTGGCAGGCCGCAGCTCAGGAGGCGGGCTATGTCTCGGAGCGTGGCCAATGGGAGCCCGCGCTGGCTCTGTTGACGGTGGCGGTACAGGCGGTCGGGGAGGGGAAGCTGCAGTACCTGAGGCAGCGGGCAGCCTGCCTGGCGCAGCTGGGCCTTCACACCCGCGCCGTATCTGACCTGGACCAGGTGGTCCGGAGCCACGGCGCCGGCGGAGGGCCGGAGGAGCCCAAGCTGTGGGCAGAGGACCTGTGTCGGCGTGGCCGCAGCCTGGTGCTGTGCTCCCGTGAGGAGCCGGCCCTGGAGGACTTCGCCCGGGCGCTGGAGCTGCACGAGGCCCACGCCCTGCACTGCGTGGAGACCGGGCTGGGCAGGCCGTGCCTGGCGGACTGCTTCCTCCGCGGATCCCTGCAGCAGTACGGCGAGCGGCAGCTGAAGCGGGCCTGGCGTCTGACGGAGAGCGGCCTCAAGGTGGACTCCAGCCACGCCGAGCTTCGCCGGCTCCGGGCCCGGATCAAGCGCGAGTTCGCTGGCTCCTGCATCGTGCACTAGGACGGGTGTCGCGGCGCGGCTCCCTTCAGGAGCGTCTGCGTGGCAGAGGTACACCAGACAGCGTCTGGACGGCCCCCCGGCCGGACGAGGCTCCGTCAAAGTTGAGCCGTAAATCTCTTCGTGGGGAACGCAGCCGTTAATCACATTGCTGCCGGGTGGCCGGGGGGGACGACAGATCACAGACCTGAGAGACATCAATCTGCCGGGGCTGCAGCTGAGGGACAGCCTGCCCGCAGGGCACTGAGCAGGAGCCAGCCATTTCCCGTCTGATCGACGGCTTCTTCCCGTGCCCCTGTCACACCAGCCCCCCCCGCCGCCCGGACCTGCTCCGCCTCACGCCGAGTAATTACGGTGATCCCTCACGGCAGGGACCAAACAAAAAATAAATAACCGACATGAATAAGGGGGAGGGTACCGTGGTCTTCAACGCTGGGCTGAAACTAAAGGCACTACTCACGCCCCAGTCTTATTTTTCAGGGATGACCGTCACGGCTATGCTTGAAAACACCATAAACTACAACATAGGCAGTGTTGGTAATGTCTGTTGTGTGTATAGTCTCCCCTCTTTGCTCCAGTGACTCCGACAGACATCAGAGGTGGAGGTGAGCGGAAACTCCAAAGATGTGCAAACACAGCCTTTGGTTTGCAAGCCATAATGAAGACACAGCCTATGCAGAACATCCTGCAGGATTTTTGCACAGTGACTAAGCGACTGAGTGCTTATTATGTGAAAGAGATGTTTAAATAACCAAAGATTCTGAGTACTGGAAAAAAAAATTAGCTAAATAATCCACTGTAAAGCACACATAAATGGTATTCCATTTCAAGTCATTGCTGTTTTTTCTGTCACACACCACTCCCTAACCGCCCACACCCCACCTCACCCCCCTCGACACCCCCCTTGCCACCCTCCTTTGCCATCCTGTTGGTTTCATCTGAAATATGACTGTATGGCAGGCTTTTAATAGACTTCCACGAACTCGTCCCTCAAAGAGACGCCATCTAATGAAAAAGCTTTCAATGCGTGTTGTTTTTTTTCCTCATTTACAAAGCATTAAGTCACTGCCTGGGCCGGCACAAACAGGCAGAAACATAGACTCTGCACATCTAATAAATCTGTAATTATTGAATTAGTTACCCCAGCAGCAGTGCGTAATTAGGGCCGTTCTTTCAGAACAAATAGCAGGCTGCCATCCGTATCCAAGCAGAACATGGACGGCCTCGAAAAGGAGGGAAGTCAGGTAGTCGCAAGAGCTGCAAAATGAAGGAGGCAACCCCCCCTTGTAAGGTCCAGTTAAGGTTTGATTTAAAATGTATCTGGATGCTTTGCCTACCTCAGAACGACAACGGAGCCCTCATGTTTCTGACAACGTTCCCTCTGTTGGTAGTAGGCTATAGATGAGCCTCAAAACAAAGCCCCAGAGAAACAGCCTTGGGGTTGAAACAAATATTGTCACTCCTCACAGTGGTGGTGGATTGGTATGAAGTTTAATGGGGTGGTGAATAATCATGTTTTCATTGTAAAGACAGCAATGAGGTGGCCTTCTCTGCATTTTATGGCGGAATTAATTCTGGCGTAAGTAGGAGGAGGGAATACTGCGTGGCCGTGCAGAACTCACCCAGTAAAATCCGCACATTCAATGTGTGTTAAAGGGCACCTAACAAAAGTCTCTTTATTAGAGAACACACTTAGATGCACTTCAGCTGTTACACACAGCTGAGCTGTGTTTTCGTTCAGTCAGCCAATAATCCCATATCCAGTATTACAATGACAGAGATAAAGGATGGACTTCTCTCTGTATGAAAATGTGGCATCCCTGAAAAACATAGGTTTTGATTTCATCGCATTCTCATGCTGAGACAACACATGCAAATTTTCAATAAAAATTACAGAAGAATAATGCAATACAATGCAATATGCTTGTAATACATAATAGAATATTATAATATTAAACAGTTGCTTAGACTTAATAAATCTTTTCAGGTGCTCACCTAGTTCTAATACAGGGTTGATGGAAACAATGAGAAATAAGGGTGATTGGTCCTAGGTATGAAACCTGCACCTACTCTCTGCTTTTTACAATGATCCCATTAGTGTTTCAGCTTTTTTGATTGCCTGGCTTTTCTCACTGGTTCTTTTGTATTTCTGAGTGCTGGTTACATATGGTGAAGGACAGCTGATGCATGCTGAGATAAGTCTCAAGGAAGTCAAATACACGCACAGCTGCAAACACCAACGGAATAGTGTATGCAGTTAGATACTTGATTGGCAAGCAGTAATACATGCAGATGTAGATGGATACTGATGTGCCGTTAACCAATGCAGATGGGTGATGATGTGCCGTTAACCAATGGAGATGGTTACTGATGCACTGTTAACCAATGCAGATGGATACCGGTGTGCAGTTAACCAATGCAGAGGAGATGCCAGAAACTGGCTATTACAAGGAATCCGGTCACTGTGTGTTCCTTTCATTGTAATTTTAAAAGTTTTTAATGTTTTTTTCCTGTTTGTCATTATTCATGAGATTGAATATAAAGTTTAAAAAAGTTCTATATGAAATTTGTTGTTTGCATTTGTACACAAACTCTGCCTGTGCTGACACATTACTAAAATGGGGGAAGTGAAGACTACCTCAAAACAGCAGGAACTGTGATGAACCAAGATTATTTTCCTGTTAATAAATCAATGCACAGTTCATTATTATCCACTGTGCAGTGATTATGTTACTATTGTTGATGTTGTTTGTGTGTTGGATTAATTTTCTTCAGGAATATAATTACAGTGTTGGTCACAATACCATCTCTGAAACAATGTTGGGTTAGGAATGCATTAGCATGTGGATGTTTTACCGCATGCTTATCAGAAACCGATTCTAGCACTCCTGATGAACTGTTGAAGAGTTGTTTCTCTCTGCTTCACAAATGCTATGAACGTCTGTTAGATGACTGCTCTGTGTGCTATGTATGTATCATGCAACCTGTAGTTTTAATTAAAATATAAGTCTTAAAAAATATGGAGTGGTCCTGACCATTTGGTTGAACTATCCTAGCAGTCATTAGAAAAGGACTGCATTTCACAATTCTGTGAGTCGAAAAAGAAAAGTGCCCACCATGTGTGACATCACTTCATGATGGAAAGGATTGAGATTGTCAGGTATGCTGCAGTTCAGGTGGGTCACTGCTGCGTTTGTGCTGGAATCGCAAAGAGTGACTGACTGCAGAATGGAAGATTTCCTGAGTCAACCCTCTTACTCACCTAAGTCCTGAGCCTCCAGTCATTTCACAGAATGACTTGTTATCTGGACAGGGTTTTGCGGTTTCACCAGGGACAACTCAGTTGACGCTTCTTTTTTCATCCTGCGACATTCAGTTGAATGGAGAGATTAATGATTTCAGCTTTAGATGCTAACGCCTGTTCTCGCAATGAGTATAGCTTTTACCCGCGGTTGATTGTCAGCCTGCTGAATTGTGCAGTTTTCAGGAAATGGCTTGCACAGAATTGCATCACAACATTGCAGTCCACCTCCTTTACCTCGATCTGTGTGCAAGATAATGCTATCTTGATGGGTGTGACTGTGTCATAGTGTTGTCTTTGCGTTGCAAACCACGCCACTTTCCCTTGATGTGGTGGCAAAAACTCTTTGCAAGGAGGACACACAGTTCCTGTGTCGGAGTCTGTCCCTGGCACCGCCCCCCCCATCCCGTGTCCCCAAAGATGGGAGCACCGTTAACGAGCAGCCGGCTCTGACTGCTCCACGGCTCCTTAATGGGAGCTAATTACAGAGGCTAATAAAATGCCTAATGACCTGCGGTTCTGCGGCAGACCCCGGCAGCGTACCAACTCAATCTCACACCCAGGCAGGGTTAACACCCCCCCCCACCCAGCGTGGGCAGGGCCAATTACCCACAGGCCACGCTCCACTGGGCAGGAGAGGAGAGGGCACCGGTGGAGGTTGTCAGAGGTTGAAGTTTGTAGCTGCGTGCCTCCCGTGACAGAAGGTCTTTTCTTTAGTGAAAATGTCAGCACTGGCACTCACAGAACACAGTGTGTCCAAAGCTTTCTCCTGAATCCTTCATCATCATTTTTTTTTTCCCTTTTCTCTCCCTCCTTTTGTCCACTTTCTAACCCTTTTCTCTCCAGACCCTGGGGCTCTCAATGTTTATTTTACTCTGTTCCTCTTCAGTCGGCTCAGATCCTTGCAGAGGTAGCTCGGTGAGAGTGAAAGAAAGAGACAGGTGGTGAACAGAGACAGAAAGAGGGCTAGAGAAAAAGAGGAAGAGAGGGAAAGAGAGAGGGAGGGCAGTGAAGCAGATGAGCATGGCTTCTTTTCACCCCATCTCACCCCACCCACCCGTCATCACACCCCTCCACAACTCTCTAACACCAGGAGGCTCCTCCTTATTACTTATTATTACTATCACTATCACACTGGTGCTCAGAGACTGGAAAAACAAATCAGTCCCCCCCCCCCCTGCTCTCTCTCTCTCTCTCTCTCTCTCACTCCCTCTCTCTCTCTCTCTCTCTCACACTCTCTCTCACCCTCCTTCTTCCCCTGTCCACATTCTCTCATCAGCACAGATACTGTCTCCCGCATCCACTCAAACGCACACGCCACAGATTTCCTCCGCCGGCGGCCGGGGGGATGCGAGCTGAGGCGAGGGGACAGCGCCGCTGAACACCTGCAGGAGGCGCCTGAGTGCCGGGCAGGTCCTGCGGTGACGGGGTGCCCTGGCGTCGGGGCGGAGTCCGGCGTTCGGCAGGCAGGTAGGGAGCCCTCCCAGCAGCTTCACACAGCACCTCACTTCGCCACTGACCAGGCTGACATGCAGGCAGAACCAATCAGGTGCCGGTGGATCCAGCGCCCTTCAGGGTCCAGAACTAACCTGCAACTGTCTCTACTGCTGTGCTAGCACCATTTCCCTTCACTGTGTTTGAACCATCTGATGGCGGTCTCATACTGTTACGGCGTTGCGTGTATCAGAGACTTCGCAGGTGCACCTTTCTCTTTTTCGGCTAGTTGTTTGATGGAAAGCATTACCTCAACAGCCCTTCTCTGAAAACAAAGTTGGTGTATTTTGTAAGTACGTAATGTATGCATGGTGTGTATTTGACACTTCTGACTGAGCATGTTTGCATTATCACACATAGTCCAAACAGCCAGTATTGTAAGGGTCTGTGCACCCTTTACCCGGTCTTGGTAGTGGTGGTGGTGGGGGCGGGGGTGTAATCCTATTTATTTCTATCCCGTGTTGTAGGTTTAGTGAAGTACCAGTCACCTAACCCTGGATTTACATCTAATCCCTACAGTGGGAAATATTTTCAGGTTGAGGAAACCCATTGTGTCAGCACTGTGTGACACAGTTTTTCTTCTCATGGAAATCTGTGTTTCATATTGGCGTGGGAACATGGTTGGAAAGTTGGTTCATCGGAAATTAAACTTGACGTCAGAGTGATATGCTCCTCCAGTATTTGTCACCAAGTCCAATCTCTACCATTTGATGTAAGTTTCAAATAATCAAATAATTTTGTACTCTTATTTCAAGGGTGCCACAAAATTCAGGTGTCATAGCAGATTTGTCTTCTAGTAAATGTTACACCACTGTAAAAACACTTCAGACCATAATGACAGAACTGGACAATCACAGCATGTTGTTGCACTTTTGCAATATTCCATTTCCATTTTTTTTGTTTTATCCCTTCAAATACCAGATATGCTGTGTCTGTTTGCCTGTCTTGTCTGCATCCATCACTTTGAGTATACACTTTGTGTATAGGCTCTACTGAGTTCATTATTTTCATGAATACATTGTGTAGCATGTTACCAAGCACAGAGATGCCCTCCTGCTGCTTGTGCGGTTGTTGTGTCTCATGGGCACGCTCAGAAATGGCATGTGAGCAGGTGTCAGTGGACCGGCCAATGGGAGTGTGTGGTGAGAGGAGAGGGGCGTGGCGGGCCCGGGTCTCAGTCGCAGGCTGAACTGCCCCCTCGCCAGGCACTGACATCCATCACGGCGCCTGCCAGATGTGTGCCCATGCGTATTCATCAGGTGTGACTAATGAGAGGGTCATTACGGGAGAGGCACGAAGCCCAGATTTATTACCTGCTGTAGATGTAATCACAGGAGTACAACAGACCGGAGCTGGTCCTGGCCTCTGCAGTGAGGAATAGGTGTTAAAAAAAGGTGAATCAGACTTTTAGCTTTTTTTTTTTTTTGGACACGGGTAAAACATGTTTATCGAGACTCTCATCTGTGCATAATTACATCAGCCCCTCAATGCTACAGGACCACAGACCATTGACAACTTGAGTGTTTTGTCAACACCATTTTTGTTGCATGTTTAAACTCGCTCAGCAAGATCATGCGATCAAAAATTGCGCAAGAGCAGTGATTGTGACGGACCATTAGAAGCGTGCCCTCTCGGTGTGATAAGTTATACCTGAGGAAAAAAATCTTTGCTCTGCTTCATAAAGTAGCGCACATGTAAAGCCCCAAGTGAGAGTCTCATATATAACATAAGCCTGACAGGCAGAAAAATATTGTGATTCAGATCCACAATCAAATCGAGGGTTTTGATAAGATGTGTTGCTGTACGTTTCATGACCCCTACTGTCAAGTTTGGGGTATTGCCTCCAGCGGGTATTGGCGCTCACAAGTTATTTAGGAACTTTTCATAGCCCTGTATACGGGAGATATACGGTTCTGTAAACGTGTGCAGCTTATTTGTTAATCAGCTTTTAATGTTACATTATTTCGACTCGTTTTCTGTCGCTACACTTTCTGTACCCACAATACGTCATGGCTACAGTGCAAAACTGAGAAATGGGAATACCTGCCATGACATTATTAGCACGACAATGCAAATAACCAGTAACATCTCTTTTTAAATCTAATCATTCTCGCGGAGAAGAGTGAGGACACGTTAATGTCTAGCTGAGCGTGTATATACCGCCCACTAATTCTCTGATTTTCTCATATTTTATCATGCTTAACGTCTGTTGGTTTTGGTATTTCCCCAGCAGCCGTTTCAGGAGATCTCTGGCGAGAATGCTTTGACTGGCAATATCCCTCTGAGTTAGCGAGGGGAAATGATTCTTACACGACAGCGCAGCAGTGAGGTGGTTTAGGTTTGAGTCATCCAGGTAAAATACCTTTTTCGTTTCCTTGATATCTTTATGATATCACATTGATCGTGTTTGGAGGTAACAAACAAGTTTGTGGTCATATCGGGGGAACACCTCTAAAGACATGATGGACAGAGATAGTTCATTGATATGTAGTTCAGTGTCTGAAACATACAGCAATACATAGTCCAGTGTCTGAAACGTAGTTATTTCGGTACCTTTCGGCAACTATTGATGCACAGGCACGTTGTGCGATAGCTGTTGATATAATGCGATTACAAGAGCGAAGTCCCCTCGTTCAGTTGTGCTCCGCGCGCACGGACACTCTCCCATCATAACTGGATACAAGATGAAACGCTACACATTATGTCAGATGCACTCAATCATTTGAAGTGATTTGTAAATGAAATTACATACGCGTTATTATAAAAAATAATGTTACACAAGTAAAATACATTCAAAATAGCGCGATGTAGTTATTCGTACGATTCGTACAAATGTTTTAGTAGTTAATTTTGTGTCATCATCGTTTAGGGGTTGGTTATATCTGGCACCCGTGATTTAACTGCATCGCGTTTTCGCGCGCTCATAACGGTCACCCGCATCACTGCACATTCGGGTAACCTGTCGTCTTTCCTCCCACGCAACTTTTTTTTTTAGACCAACAAGAATGGGTAAATCGGAAAGCCAAATGGATATAGTGGAGAAATCAACCAAGCCAGGTAAGCGGCGATGGAGCGTGGCAGAGATCGGACTCTCCGTGCTTCTGCTGGTGGTGAGCTGCGCGCTGGCCGGACTCATAGCGCTCTACACGTCGGCTCTGAGGGGTAAGACCGGAGCAACTTCTCTGTACCTGCGCCTCTCGCATTGCGGTTTTATAATTTTCTATTTTCACGCTCATCTCACCTGCGATTCGTGCTTGTAATTGCCTGTCTTGGAAAAGCGCTTTGAAACAAAAGAAAATGCTGCTTTATCAACCGTTGCTGCCCGTTATCATTGTTATGTTGATTAGCAGTAAAATAGCACTGGTTTTGAATTATAATTAAAATCCATTGTTAATATTACGGATTAGCCATAATCTTGTAATTGCAATTCCAAATTCCAACCTGGGCATGCATGCATATATATATAGAAGAAATATGGGAACATGTAAAGGTTATGTTTTTTGGGTGCAAGTGGTGACTTGGGTACATGACACTATAGTTCACCCAGTGATACCATTTAGTTTTCCTTTTTACACAAGCTTTTCTTTAGTTAAATACGTTAACACAATATTTTCAGTGTAATGATTTTGAATTTTTACTTGGGTAAATCGGCTGCTTGGCTAAGACATAAATACATGTACATTATCGTCCAAGAGCTCAGTTTTATTCTTATGTTAATGTCATGTATTAGAATAAATTGTCATTTTTATATAGTGTAGTCCCTTTTGACTGAATTAACATATTTCATTGGGTTGTGTAAAAATGTGCAAAAAGGATATTTAATATAAAAAATAAAAATAAACCTACTCCATTGTGTGCATGCTTTATTTAACTCTTTATTTGTTGTAATTTAGACCTGTGATCATTATTCATTCTTAAAGTAGAAACTTGCTTTTAGTGGTGAATAAGTGAAAGTGGTGAAAAAATTATTTTAAAATAATAAATTACCCAGATGTCAATGAGGTTTTGACTTAGTGGCATTTGTTCAGTGTCTCTGTGTCACTCATTGTGAGACTTATCATGAGAATTGTCACTCTCATCTGCCTTTGACAGAGATACATCAAGGTTAAGGGGTAGCTATATAATTTTCTGCCAATTATTAGTGTAGCAGATGAGATTAAAACACATTCTCAGAATAGAACTCTCTCACCACATTTATAGAACAGGAAATATTCATGAAAACAATTATCTTTGCTGCTAAATTTTAGAAGGGGGATATTTTTTCCTGCTTCTGTGCCAGTATATCAGGGCTGCAGAGAAACCAGAACTGATAACTGAAATAGGGTCTGTGTAAGTCCTCTGTGAACCATGCTTTCGTGGCATGTTGGGTAAGAAAGGTGACAAAGCAAAGCATCAACTGAAAAGCAGCACTTTTTTATCCTGGAGATGCTCGGCACATTTAATCCACTCCCACTGCGCATGTGCCCGTTTGAATTGTTCCAACCGGTCTGACCTGGAACAGTCGATAACACGCCATTTTTAAAACCGTGGGGGCTGCGTTTCGCTCCAATGCAACCTTTTTTTCCTCATCTGCTTTCATCTTGGGCTGATTTATATTATAGATTCCAGGTGGATGTCATGCAACTGTCGAATTAAATTAATAAAATAGCTATCAATTATATCAAGGTATCCTTTATTTTCTCTGGTACGTCACCTGGGCATTGGCAAATCCAAGGGCCGTAATTAGTCAAAGGGGGTTTAATTTTTTTCCTTTTCTCCTGTCTGTTCAGAGCGATCCAGCAGAACCGAGACCCCGAGGAATGCCGGGACTGTTGAGGGTAAGTCCTTTATGTTGGACTTCACTGTTAACGTCATATGTGTTGAGATGTATGGAGAAACTCATACAGCGTGTGTAAGATGAGGGTGGGATCGTTATCATCATCACAGTGTCAAAGCAACAGGGACATGCTTCCAAGGACGTGATACGTGCTGTCCGCCAGCCGCCTGGCTGTGGGTCCCCCGTGTCCTCCCTGCATCTAATCTCATCTGCTGCCTCATCAGCAATGCAGCCAGCGTGCAAAACAACAATGCCATAGCTGACAGAGCCGATTCCCATCACGGTTCAGTATTCAGAAAAACACCCGTTTGCCGCGCCACGGTCAGTGCCTTTTGCGGGTAGCGTAATCCGCAAGCTTTGAAAGTGCCCTCGTCAGATCAGTCATTACGGGGCACTGCCGTGCTACTGTCCCAGCTGTGGCCTGTCAACTGTGCCCGTGACGGACACACAGCCCCGAGAACTTGGGTGCCACGTGACTTTGATAAAACGTTAACCTTCTTTAGCCCAGGCCCCCATTGGTGTGAGCAGATATGTGTTGGTGACCGTGCATTTGACAAGTTGTGTGTGTTTGTTATCATTTAATGTTTATGTGTTTATTTATTTTTCATTGCAAATCTACCTGTAAGCAATCAGGGACGATTTACATTTCGTCATGGTGACAATGACTTGAAATGGCGATTTACACAATGTACTACTGTGTTAACAAGCTTTCTTTGTGTTCTCATTGTTCTGTATAATAAATATGTCACTGATACACTGTTCTACATCTATATTTCTTCATTTGCTACTGCATGTAACTGCGTTAAGCAGCGTCTGTCATATTGGACACGCGTAAATGAACTGAAGTAATGATATGCAACAGTTAGTGATGGAAATAACGGGTACAAAATACTTTCTACAATAAAATCGGGCATTGTACAGTTAGATTAATGGCAATGCTGTATGAGAACCCTACTGCGTAAATCATACAATTGCATGTGCTTTGTACTCGTCCTGAAGATACTCTGGATGAAAGTTACTCCGCTGAATGACAAAATGTAACATAATGTAATACACAGAGTCCAAACATTACGCCAAATCACAGGTCAGAGAGGGCTGTTAGAACATTCACATGTGTGATGCATAGATCAAATGGTCCAATTCTGTGTCTTTTGTCCCTTCAGGGCCACTGTATCGGCCCAGCAGCCATGATGTGTGCACTAACCCTGGGTGTGTCACCGCGGGTGAGTGGTAGAGACCTAGCTGAGCTTGTCAGTTGTGACCAGTTCCACTGAATATGAAACAATGAGAATATGATACCAGTTTTACTGTTTATGTATTATATCTATACTTTTTCCAGAGATTGGACATTTTTTCCCCTGTCTCAGTTACTTTCAAACTCGCAACCATTGTAACACGCACAGAGTATAAATGCTGTACATATTGTATCTATATGAACCAAGCTCAACCTTCAGTGTGGCCTGTCCTCCTTACCCGTTGACCAGCTGCACGGCTACTCCAGAATATGGACCCCACGGTCGAGCCGTGCCAGAACTTCTACCAATATGCCTGTGGAGGCTGGCTGGATCGGCACGTGATCCCAGAGACCAGCTCCCGGTACAGTGTCTTCGACATCCTGAGAGACGAGATGGAGATCATACTGAAAGGTGAGCCGCCAGGCTCCGGGTTCAGCAGAAACAAGTGGGATTGGCCTCCGGTAAATGGCCTTTTTCTGTACACTTATATGTGTTGTTGTTTTTTTTTCTGGAAGGGGTTTTGGAGAATGAGAATGAGAGGGATCGGGAGGCCTTCCGCAAAGCAAAGACCCTGTACAAATCCTGCATGAATGAGAGTGAGTCACACACACAGCCAGCTACAGTGTCAGGAGAAACCGTGTGTGTGTGTGTGTGTGTGTGTGTGGGTGTGTGTGTGTACGTGAGAGAGAGAGAGAGAGAGAGAAAGAGAGAGAGAGAATTACATCTGCAAAGATATACCAGTAAATCACTGAAATGTTCTTTAATATAGCACCAATTATGTTGCAACTACAGGAAATATTGATTTAAAATGATTGATAATTAAATTGAGCCAACAGCCACACTACATTTATATAAATTCCATCAGAAGGAGGACATTAAACAGCGCCATTGGGCATCTGATTGCAAAAGGTGGCTCCCTCTGCAGGTCTTATTGAGCAGCGCGACTCCCAGCCCCTGATTGAGCTCATTGACACCATCGGAGGCTGGCCTGTGGCCTCAGAGGACTGGAACGGCACTTCAGGTAGGGGGATGTCCACACCCTGCTTTCTGGAAGAGTGGTACCAGCACCAGATTCCCTGACAGTAGTCAGTGAAAGGAACGAAATCACTCTGGGCAGTAATACTTGTGAAACTGCCATAATTGCATGTTAATAGTGTATATGAGAACTGAATTAAACCTTTGACTGACTGTCCTCACTGGCATTCAGGACAGCAGACAGAGAGGTGGAGTGGCAGGGAGTTGGTTTACTATCAGGAGTATGTGACTCTTATTACTGTTCTGTGTTTTCATCTTGCAACAAACACCAGTGTAACTCAGTGGCATTACAGAGGATGGTGTGAATAGAATTACCCATACACAAGTCTGTATCTTTCAGCAGACAGAGGCCTCTTTTTACTGAGAGGCTCCCTGTGAAGTGATTGGTCAGTTTGGTCTGGGCCAAATGGCTGCTGGACCATGGATGTAGACAAGGCCAGAGAGCGTGTTTAACCTTTTGCTGCACTCTGGAGATGGAAATTTCATCTCTTTCATTACACTAATACTGTTACGCAAGACAGTTTTGTTCCCCATTATTTACTTGCTCAGAGGATGGCTGTATCCAGGGAAACATTAAGTGCTTTGTGATAAGTTTACATTTAAATGCATCGAGTAATATGTATGCTAATAGGGACGAATACAACAACTTAAGACTAATCACTGCACATCAGCGCTGCTAATGCAGGCCAAAGTGTCGTTAACAAGTACTGTTGGAAAACAGGGCATGTGCAGGTTAAACTGGTATTCATGGATGTATGGGATCCAGTTGACATTCTCTGTTAAAGCATTGTGACCAGAATGTAAAGAAGAACAAAGGACCTTCACGAGGTCAGCCGGCTCTGTCTGTCCTCACAGTGAAGGAGTGGAGCCTGGAGGACACCTTGGCCACCCTCAACTCCCGTTTCCATAAGAAGGTGCTGGTGGACATGTTTGTGTGGACAGATGACCGCGACTCCAGCCACCACATCATCTACGTAAGAGCACGAGACTCCTATTGTCAAGTTTTCCCTTATTCAAAATGGGCAGTGCCGTCTTAGCGCACACCTTCTGAGCTGACTGCAGAAGCTTTTTTATTTTGTTTCATTACATTACATTATTGTCATTTAGCAGGCACTCTTATCCAGAGCGACTTAAATATGTTACAATTTTTACATGTTTTGCATGCTTGTACATGTTTTTACATGTTATCCATTTATGTTTCAATCCATGGAGGTGTATTATAACAAGTCATACATTCGCACATCTAGACATGCTTGTTTTATTAGTTGTCAGACAGTTCATAATGAACCACTGAGCATGGATGTTGCTTTCTTGAACAGAAATGAAAGTGAGAGGCACACTGACTCATGACTTGTGTTTCCTCAGATTGACCAGCCAGGGCTGGGAATGCCATCCCGGGATTATTACTTCAACGATGGCAACTACAAAAAGGTAAATACATTCCCAAAAGACTTCATAATCAGGAGTGGCTAGTATTTTTTGTCGCCGAGTAGATGGTCACTGGGAGTTTGTACAGTTTAATGATAATAGATACTGTGTATGTCCGTGTGTTTATATGTGTTTTGTGGTCCACATGTTTTTGTGGTGTGAGTGTGTGTGTGCTTCTGTGGTGTCTGTGTGTATGATTGTTTGTGTAGTGGGAGTGTAAACTGTGTTGTGTATTTGTCTGGATGTTATGTGGGTCAGCAAGCGATTTTCAAACCAAGGTTCTTGTTGTTCAGCTAAACCCTTACAGCCAGTGTCATTACCAGTTGAGCTAAAGGCAAATTGCCCCTAACTAATCGGAAATAAATCTAGCTAATCAAGTCTCAGGGAGTGACGTAACCCCTGAAACTGCTCAGCTACCTGCTACCCTACTAGCTTTACACAGGGCTCACACGAGCTAATCATTTCAGCTCTGCTACATTTTCATGGATGTTTAAGTTCTGTTTGTGTGTTCATGCCAGGTGCGAGAGGCCTACCTGCAGTTCATCGTTTCGATCGCGCTGATGGCTCGTGAAGACCATAACCTGACACGGGATGAGGAGCGTGTCTGGGAGGAAGTGATGCAAGTGATGCAGCTGGAGACTGAAATCGCCAATGTTAGTGACCACTATGACTGTATACTCTGTCTACAGAAAATGCCTACTGCGTCCAACTTCTGTGTTTTTCTACTGCGCAAGTCTGCCGCAACTGTCCACTATGAATGTGTGCTACTATAGTCTACTATGAATGTCTGCTCTGTCTACTGTAACTTTCTGTTGTAACTGTGTATTGCGCCTAACTGCTGTGAAACTGCTGTGACTGAATCAGTGAGGGAATATCAATTTTTCTTGATCCAACCACAGAAGTCTGGTATCATAAAAAAGATATATTCACATATGCCTGTGGAAGACAATGCAGGATATATAGAGGATATTATTAGAAAAACGTGCCGATTGATGCTGCGGTATGATCAGATACGGCAGGGCCAGATCTCTCTGCTTTGTGTGCAGGCCACATCTCCTGCTGAAGAGCGCCAGGACGTCACACTGCTCTACAACAAGATGACCCTGACTGAAGTGCAGGAGACCTTCAGCCTTAATGTGAGTGTACTCCCAGCATGCACTGCTGCCTATCAGGGGAGAGAGAGCGTGTCAGTGAGTGACTGTAAGAGGATGCTCAGAATAAATATAACAATATTTATCTGCAGGTATTTTTATTTATTTTTCTGTCTTTATAGTCTCTTTTTATATTCTCTTATATTCCCTTTCTGGGTGAACAACTAAAAAGTAATCTCTGCTGTTAATGTTGTTGTTTGTCTGGTAAACTAAATACTTTGGCAGCACAATTTGTCTCCATTTAGAAGCGACCTTGAATTTGAATGATACGGAGAAAAAGAAACAGAAGAGAGACAGAACAGTAACAAAGGTTGGGGTTGATGCTCTTGCGCTTGTTTTCTGTGACAGGGCTTCAACTGGACGCAGTTTGTTCAGGGCGTACTGTCAAGTGTAGCCATAGAGGTCCATTCTGAGGAGGAGGTGGTGGTGTATGGCTCCCCCTATCTACACAGGCTGAATGACGTGCTTGCCAGATACAACACCAGGTTTGACCGATGTACAGTTCTCGGTGGAAAGCGATCTGTGCAAGCCCATGCATTTGTAGAAATTTGTTGAAAAGTTAAATGTAACATCCTGATTTTTATAGAAAATATTTGAATACATGTTGAAGTACAGTGCACATTTTTGGAAACACAACTATGCATATGTTATATAATGTATCATAAAATTAAATATTTTAAAACTGCATTTTACAATACTGTGTATACGTAAAGTTTCCTGTATGGAGGTGGCAGTAGTGATATATTGTCTGTTGATCAATGCTTTTTCAATATAAATATACTGGATTACATTCATTACAACATGGTGACACATATTAAAAAAATATAAAATATATTGGGTGCTTGAGCAGAAGTATCTCTATGAAATTTGTCCTATGTGCTGTTCTCGTTAGAACTCTGCAGAACTACCTGACCTGGCACCTGATCATCGACAGAGTCAGTAGTCTGAGTCGCCGCTTCAAGGACGCCAGGGCCCACTACAGAAAGGTGAGCACAGGTCCTGCTCAACCCTCACCTGCAGAGTGTGGAACTACCATACCCTACTCTCCAATGCTGTCTGCCTTCCCTTAACGGCAAGGACGCTCTGTCTGAAGCCCTCTCAGGTAGTCAGTTAGCAGTAGCGTCACATAGTGGCAGTGATGCAAGAAAGCAGGTTGTCTCGAATAGGCAGTAGAAGTAAACCATTGGTTGGTGGTAATGTATCAGTAAGAGATTTTTAAGAGTTAATAATTTGTTGCTAGGATTGCATAACCTTTTTTTATGGATATGTTTTTGAAAGATCAGGTTTATTACCTAATTATTTAAATTGAACCCGTCTGTGTGTGCATGCATTAAAATCGCTGTCTTTTGCACAGTAGGGTGCCAGAGACAGGAATGAGAGAGAGGGAGCAAGAGAGAGAAGGAGACAGAGACAGAAGGAGCCAGGGAACTGAGTGAGAGTGAGTGAGCGAGAAAGAGATGTGAAACCACTGAAATTTGAAGGTTTTCTTCAACGTGGGACTTTCATTTCTGGTTTCCTTGATTATTTTGTCTTCTGCTTTTCATTTTATTGTTTTGTGTGGTCATTCTGAAACAAAGATTTTAATTTTTTTGATGGTTAAAAAGTGTTACCTTTCTCATTCCTACAATGAACACTGGTTTAAATTATGATTCCTGAACCAGCACTTGTGGTGGTGTGGGACAATGACTCTTACATAGCTAGTGTAGTTACTGTTGCTTGACACAGACATTTTTTGTGTGGATGTGGGGGTCAGCAAGCTGTTAAGTTACCGTACTGGTAGGAGTTAAAATTTTGCCACTGCATATTGCGTATTGAGGGGACTTAACTCGTAGCTAGAAGATTGTATTCTTGAATCTAAGTTAGGATTGTGCAGTTACATTGACAAATTCAACAAGAGTGAGAAAAAGTTACAGAGAGCAGGACCAAAAAATTTGTATTTCTAAGCCTTGCTTGGGGAACTGACCTTGTACAAAATTTTTTGACAGTACGGGTGGTACGTTGTGTATATTTGTGATCAGGCACTGTACGGGACGACTGTGGAGGAGGCCCGCTGGCGGGACTGTGTCCGCTATGTCCAGAGCAGCATGGAGAATGCGGTGGGAGCTCTCTATGTGAAGGAGACCTTCGCCGGGGAGAGCAAGCGGATGGTGAGCTGCTGTTCGAACTGCTCGTGTAAACCGTGGAGGCAGTCATAACAGGAAGGCTGGCCTCTGTTTATTTCAGTCAGTTTGCCATGATAAATTAGGCTGCTGTTAGTTATAACACTACAATGGCAAAATAAAATGGCAAAATGGCAAAGTCTGAATCCCAAAACCCAAACAGATGTTGAGCGATGGATGTGATGGATACTTCTAATATTGTTGACTCTGTATGATTTTTCGCTTGTGTTGTATTGTACCTCACTTGTAAGTTGCTTTGGGTAAAAGCATCTGCCAAATGAATAAATGTAAAATGTAAATGTAAATGTGTGTGTGTGTATGTGTGTGTGTGGGGAGGTGTACATGTGTACTATGGTTTTGTATATTGTACAGTGTTGCTAGGGCAGTAAGTGTGTTTTTCTGCACTTCTGAAAGGTGAGTGATCTCATCAGTAAGATCCAGGAGGCCTATGTGGAAACTCTGGAGGAGCTGAGCTGGATGGATGCTCAGTCAAAGGAGAAGGCTAGGGAGAAGGTCAGAGCTATCCACAGCGCACACACATGCACGCACACGCACAGACACACACACACACACACACACACACACAAACATACACATACACATGCACACACACACACACACACACAAACATACACATACACGTGCACACACACACACACACAGACATAGACATATACACATGCACACACACAAACACATGCAAAAATTTGAAGTATAACGGTAAAACAAGTTGTTCACTGAAGATAAAGAGCAGTGGTGCTGTGTCCTAGGCCATGGCCATCAAAGAACAGATTGGTTATCCAGACCACATCCTGGAGGAGGACAACATCAAGCTGGACCAGGAATATGCCCATGTAAGATTTCACCCACAAGCTCTTTTTAGACAGAAGATACACGCTTCATAAATGGAAATGTTGCCAGTTATTTTAGAAAGTATCCATTTATGTGCACACGTCTATTTTTAAATGTCATTGCCAATATTTCCTTTGCGTTTTTTTAAGTTTGATAAGCTTCCACAAAAAAATGAAAATCCAGTTGGTGTGATAATGAAGGTAATCAGCCAAGTTCAAGTTCAAGTTGTCCATGTTGATGGCTGTACATTTGACTGTCGGCTCACTGAAACTGACATTGGTAAATGTTTGGATTTCATTGCAACTGGAAGAATTCTACTGTAAGAAGAAAGAAGAACCTTTAATTCAAAGAATATTTTTGAGGGATACAAAAATATTCCTCTGAGGATTCATTCTGAGCAGTGGAAATGTTGATGATTACAATACTTGGAGAGGCGATGATATCGTCTCTGTGTCTGCTCACTGTGCTGGACTCTGTCGCATGCTACTCTGAGTGCGGTCCTCTCTCTCTGTCCCTGCAGCTAAACTTCAGCGAAGAGAACTACTTTGAGAATATTCTGCAGAACCTGCATGCAGGGGCTCAGAAAAGTCTGAGGAAACTGAGGGAGCGGGTAGACCCTGACCTGTGAGTACAAACACTGTCACAGACGCATGCAACAGCAGACCGTCTAACTGTGATACTATGTGCTATCACAGTTCTGAATCTAGCTGAATGTTACATTTGTCCACAAAATCACAGAGATGCTTCATCCTGTTAATTTTTGAGTTCTCCTTTCTGAAAGGATGTGTTTAGCCCTGCATGTTTGAGTTAGCTCTGCCTTTTAGTACCTATGTGTCTAGTCCAGCATTGCAATGACACTGAGGAGTGAGAGCTTTGTCACTTTGTGGTGTTGTGTCACAGGTGGATCATTGGAGCTGCGGTCGTCAATGCTTTCTACTCCCCCAACAGGAACCAGATAGGTGAGGGATGTACCAATAGTCACCATAGTAACCACAGTGCAGCTGTGATTTCCCCATGAGTCTATGGGACAATTGTGTGTGTGCGTGCGTGCATGTGCATGTGTGTGTGTGTGTGTGTGCGCCTGTGTTTGTGTGTGTGTGTGTGTGTGTGTGTGTGTGTATGCGCCTGTGTGTGTATGTGTGAGTTTGTGCATTTTTGTGTGTAGCTGTGTGTACATGTACATGTGAAAGTGAGTGTGTGTGTGTGTGTTTGCGTGTGTGTGTGCCTGTGTGTGCATGTACATGTGAAAGCCTGTGTGTGTGTGTTTATCCTCTATCCTCATCTCTCTTCCCACTCCTGTCTTTCCCTCCTCTCAAACTCAGTCAGTCACTCTGTCTGTCTGTCTGGCCCACAGTGTTCCCCGCAGGAATCCTGCAGCCCCCCTTCTTCAGCAAGCAGCAGCTCCAGGCTCTAAACTTTGGGGGCATCGGGATGGTGATTGGGCATGAGATCACCCACGGCTTCGACGATAACGGTACAGCTATACTGCATTTATCACCCTAAAAGCACGTTTGAGAAGAGGTCAGGTGACAGAATGGAAAGACCATAATTAAAGCTCCATCACTTCGGTCACACACATCAAACGTTTTAATTTCTGTTAAGCCCGCTTCACTTTAATACTGCAGGGAGGAATTTTGATAAAGATGGCAACATGTTCAACTGGTGGAGCAACTTCTCGGCGGAGCACTTCAAAGACCAGTCGCAGTGCATGGTGCACCAATATGGCAACTTCACCTGGAAGCTCGCAGGAGGACAGAATGTGAGTCACAGAGAAAACTGAAAGAATTGTGGAACTCATTGGCTAGAGTGAATAAACTGATTCATATTTGAGAAAGAAATAATCAAATCTTTGCAAGCTGTAACATGGTAGTGCTACAGATTACCCTGGATGAAGGTATCTGTAAAGTTAATAGTGTACTGTATGTAACAGTTAAGGTCATACACTGTTCATGTCTGTAATTTTGTTGTCCTGAACAATGACAATAAAGCTCTCTTATCTCTTGTCTTATCATATCTTATCGTATGTCTGTTACAAAGACATGGGGAGAGATTAATTTGCTAGTTGCTAGGTTCTGACAGCTGTGTGTGACCTCCAGGTCAGTGGCATCAGCACGTTAGGGGAAAACATTGCAGACAACGGAGGAGTTCGGCAAGCATACAAGGTAAGGAGATGTGGTAACACCACATGGGAAAGGACAAACAAAAGAATTGCATCATTCTGTATAATTTAGGCTTTATTGTTGCCTTATTTTTCCATTTCTGCCTATGACAGCTGTGAGCACAACTTGATTGTGTGTGTGTGTGTGTGTGTGTGTGTGTGTGTGTGTGTGTGTGTGCGTGTTTATCAGGCATACCTGAAGTGGGTGGAGAGAGAGGGAGAGGAGCCTTATCTTCCTGGTCTGGACCTGAACCACAAACAGCTTTTCTTCCTCAACTTTGCCCAGGTTAGAGCTCATGATGAAGGGAAGAAAAATAGTGAGGAAAAGTTGATAGAGAGAGACTTAGAGCGGACCAAAGGAAGGAGGAATGGGGCTAGCATGATAGAAAACAATGTTGAGAATGACTGGAGCAGAGAAAAATTCTGGAGTCTGTGCCATCATAAAAAGCTATATTAAATAAGTGGTCATATGAACCAGTTTAACAGTCTATGCAGACACTGATGCCACAGGCCATCCAGTGGTTGCTTTCCAAACAGATGTGAAAACAACCAAACCATTAAAGGAAGGAATGCAGTAATAAAAAGAGTGCCTGACTCTAAGTGACTAACAGACACTAAGGCATTTATTTATGGTGTATTACTGTTTTGGCCAGAATAAGTAATGACCCAACTGGGGCTGCTTTTAAGTGTTTCATCTCTAAATAGGTTTAGAGGAAAATTAAATATCAGAACATCAGTTGTGCATATCTGGCAAGAGCTGTCAGAAACTACATGCAGTGGAACATTAGCTATTGTTTTCCATTAAAGAATATTGTTATGACTGTGGCTGTACTTGACATCTATTAGCTGTTAACGGTTCAGTGAAATATAACACGCTTAGCCTTTTTTAATCTGAATATAAATAATTTTACTGATTAAATAACAGTTTTACACAGTGTTGTTGAATGTGTTTGGTTATCCCACTCTCTCAGGTGTGGTGTGGTTCTTACCGGCCTGAGTATGCTAGCCAGTCCATCAAAACTGACTCACACAGCCCCTTGGAGTACAGGTAGAGTGTGGCACTAGCAAGAATGGTACCTTTAATGTGCCAAAGACATGATCCAATGTGAAAATACAACATTGAAATCTGTCCATACCTAAAAAATCTTACCTTACAGCCCCACCCCTTCCTTCATCTTTATATCTGTACAGGGTGATGGGATCTCTGCAGAACTTCGGAGCGTTTTCTGAGGCGTTCCACTGCAAGGAAGGCACTCCGATGAACCCCAAGGTGAAATGTCGCGTGTGGTAGCTAGGGGGCGCTGTCATGTACACTGGAGTTTATATGCTGACTGGGGCAGGACATGGGCAGCTCTGTACCTTTGTGTGCCACCCCAAACCACAGCGGCAGCTGATCCCAGTGCATGTATGGGAAAAAGGAACAAACTTAATTGCTTAATGTCTGTCTCAAGCTCCTCCAGTAAAACCAATTATAAGTGTTGTTGTTCCTTGATAAAATAATAGTTTTTGCTTGTTTGAATGTGTTTGAGTAAAGTTTGTAATATACATGCATATATCTGCAATTATCAAAGAACACAACAAAGGATAATTTGTTCCAAGTTGTTAATGAAGCAGTGTCTACAACTGTCTTTGATTGTATTTTCATACCCTCAGGGGTGTGTTCTATTTAATGCCATTTTCAGCTTTGATGAGAGTTCTCACTGCTAACCAAATGGAAATGCATGTCCGGTGTAGATGGGGGAGGGATGTAACAGAGGGAAAAATGCTTACATGGGTTGCATTGCTAGTATCACCCTCCCAAATCAATTTCCACTCACTTTACTCAATAAGAATTGAGACTTTTTTGCTGGGAAGAACATATAACTGCAAAAATAAATGTTGGTATGAAGAAATTAATAGAAGTTGACATTATCAGGGCGTAGCAACTGAGCAGATATCAAATAAAACCATATCACACAAATCATTCAACTCAACCCCTGAAAGCATATTTTGTGGTATTTCTGTGAACTTGTTCTTACTCCTGTTTGCAGGAATTATATGAAGCACTGCTTTTTGGTGAAAACACATGACTTAAAGACTGTTGAAAGTTAGCTTTAATCTTGAATGGTTTATGTACATTTTAAATAAAATATAGAATGGCATTAAATACTGCCATAAATGCCTTTATAGAAGTATGCCAAGAAGCTATAGTACTGTTATAAAGGATTCTATATTGTTACAGATGAATATGTTAATGTCAGATCATGCTATCATGAATTTTAAGTGGTATATTTATTAGTTTAGTTTGATGTATGAAATGCTATTTTTGAAGTGTAGCTTGAATTATGATAATATTACTAATATGAAATAACTTGTAGGGAAAAATTGTATGGCCTTTTACTGGCATTTTCCCTGTTTTGTTAGAATCATTTGTCCCATAACAAGATACACTATCTTTATAGAGACTGATAACACGTGGAAAACAATATTTTTTGTTTCTTTCCTGAAACCATTCATTGTTGCTTATTTATGTATTTGTAAATGAAGATTATCAACAGTAATGTCTATTTATATACTTAATATGTAAAACTCAATCTGTGACAGACTGCCAAGGGCTTGTTAATACAACATTACCAGAGGCCACTGTTGAATCTATCAGTTAATATATACTGAGGAACCACCTTTGTTTTGGGTGAAGTTCAATGCCTTTTGTGCACTAGGGGCTTGTTTTGTGGTTCTGTATTTATGTGATTTGTTCTTGTGTCTTTCCTATGTTCCTTAGTATTACCCCTTACCACTTTCCGGTAGTCAGTCAAGCATTGCTATTATTTTCACCTATATTACATTTATTACTTTTTTACAGATTTTTTTTTTTTTTGCACATAATCAACACTGCAATCTCTCGTTATACTGAAAACACTAAAACAGGAAAAAAGTAGAGTAGTGGGGGAATTCTACATATGTGAGAGCCAGTCCTCTGAAGGTCTTGGTTTATGACACTTGATATTGTCTGAAACATAGCAGGAGGATATGAACAGAGGTTTATGAAGGATTTAACAGCATTTGAATGGAAGAAGTGAAGTGTTTTCTGATTAGCGGATGAAACGCGCTCTCTCCATTGCTTGTGCTGGCTGTTTCTCTGACTCACGCTCTCTCTCTTCCCTCGCTGTCGTCCGCCCCCGTGCCAAGAGAGACTCTCGACATTTCTGTTAGCATGGGACACTGGTCCTTCTGTCCCACGCTCTGCCCCGTCCCTCTCTCACACAGCACTGGCTGGCAAGCCACTGTCCATCTGTCTGTCCATACTTTAGCGTGGCGAAACTAAAAGCCCTTGCGGAATTCATGGACTGGATGGTTGACGGTAACAGTGTTTGCACCTTTTCCAGTTTGCAGCCTTCAAATCCCTTTTGTTCACACCAAAGCTCTGTTTCTGAATTGTTAGCCTTCTGAGGTAGCTCTCAAGCCAGTCACACCAGACTAATGGAATCCTGAACGTCTTTCATCTGATAGGAGCAAATTAGTCCCCATTCACTCCCTGCTACGCGTGCACATCGCCTGGAGAGGTTTTCGAGGTGATGTAAACTGGCCTTAGATCTGAATGTGCTTAAAAATGGCTACAGATTACGCTTGTGAGGTTAATGATCTCTTTGTCTGAGGGTCAGATTTTAGCAAAGATGTCACTACTGATGAAGGTGAAGAACAGGGCCGTGGTGGCCGGATGGGTTGGGGGTTGGGGGGTTGCGCACCGGGGGCAAAGGGAGGGGGAGCGCGTACGTCATGCACACAAGAATAACCTGGCTTTCCCCAAATCCTGTCCCAGCTGACAACACAAGACAATCTTTTTGGCTTGGCAGGAAGGAAGCTCCCGTTAAAAATAAAGCCCCCAGTTTGTAAAAAATGCAGTGGGTGGCATGTCCTGCAGCCTGTGTTTACAGAGCCACGTCTCCCCCCTTGTCTGACACACCTGCCCCTCCTTCCTTCCTTTATACCTCGCTGAAAAGGACCCCCTTTCCCTCTGCTCTGTGAAACTGAGCCTCAGCACCCAGCCTCTAATACCGCATAACGAACCCGCTAACCGCTCCGTCCATACAGACTAATGGCAGCGCTCATCTGAATTCATGATGCATGGCTGGGCTGGGTTGAGTGTATTAGGTTGCATTAGGCTTCTGGAATCATCGCGCAGTTTTGATAATGTTAAAATAAGACCGAACTGAAACTACTCCCTGATGGCTGGCCATAGACACACAGTGATTGAAGGGCAACGTTTAGGTGCTCACATCTTTATGATCCTCTGACAGAGGTTTCAGTCCTGTTTCATTAGATGACAGGAAATCATGGAAGCTAGAATTCACTATTAAACTTTACAGTTGATTTAGCATACTTTTTAAACAAGGAAATCCAGTTTTGAAACATTTCTTAGTTCAGGCAACAATTTAATAAATGCACAATGAGACAATATAAATGGAATGCCCCCCAATAGAAAAGAAAAGAAAAAAAAACAGCAATACTTTGATCCAAGCACCTCATTTCTAAAAGGAAGCTTGAGTGCATGGACCCAGCTGGGAAGGAGCATACTAAAGGACTGCAAATGAATTTTGCCTACCTGTAGTGGTGCCAGTCACTACTGTGATTCAGCTGCAAACAGGGGAATATAGCTGTTTTTTTTGGCATTTTCTAAATTATTCTGTTAATGCGTTTTTTCTCTCAGTGTTGTAATTAACAACAATGTCTTGTTAGCTGTTTAACAAACAATGTCTTGCTATTCCGCCTGGAGTTTGCAGACAAAAACAATTTCCTGTTAAAAAGTAGTGTATGTCTTGTGGAATATATCAATATATTGTGGAATATTTCAAAATGTGTAGTTTCACAAGATATTAAACAATAAATGTGTAAGATTACTTTCATAAAAGTATCAACAATGTCAGTATTTTGAAAAAATGCAGAGTATTTTATCATAAATCACAAGTAAATGCAAGGTGAAAGGAAGAAAGAAGGAACAGAGCTGGAAAGAGCTACCAAGGAAAATTCCACAACAAAGGCAGGGTTCGAAGAGCTGCAGGGCAAATAAATACTAAGTTAAAAAGAAAGCTTGGTGCAGACTCCGAAAATGAAAACTCCAACTTGCTTTGAGGCTTGGAACCAGACTGTTATCTCTCATTACAGAGACTCCAGCTAATTGAATGTACACGCATGCTTTCGCTCCCTCTCTCTCCCTCGCTCTACCTCTTCCTCTCTCTCCTACCTGTTTACCTGTGATAATGGCTTTTACTGTTAAGCACACGTGAGGATACTGGGACTTTATTAGTGCTTACTCCGAGTCTGCAGGGCAGCAGAGGTCAGAGAACACTTCACCCAAGAGCTACTATAGTTCTGCAGCCAAACATGACAGTAGTATCTATGGTTAAAACACCACATGTCCTTTAAAGCCCTAGATCTTGTCGTGTTTACAACCGGGAGGCCTTCATCTGAGCAATCCCGGTCTCACGACTATTTTCCCATCGTGGTAGCGATGCCGCAACAAAGCCTGTTATGTCTGAGTGAAAGGGTGAAGCCTCCTTCAGAACCTGATCCTCTCTGTCCTCGCGGCTCTCAATAAACTGTACAGAACAAATGAATGTGCGTATCCTCCCGTGACCAGCGCGCTTTATCTTCCCCGGGCAGAGAGAAAGCGCTCCGTTGTTCTCGGTGATAATAGAAGAGATGCCAGGGCTGCGCTCCAGTCGGTGTTTGAGAGTTCAAGTGGAACATACAGCAGCCTGCTTAGGCTAGAGGCCTATGGGGCTCCTAAACGTGCAGCAACAAAGAGATTGCAGAGAGCTGACCAAGTTTAGCTGTGACATCAGGAATAAAATCACAACATTTATGAGAAGGCAAATTACAGTCAGTTTCCAAAACATCTACTCAATAATCATTGAGTCTTTTTCACTGGCCCTCTGCAACACCTTTTAGTTGTCAATTAGACATTCGGCAGATGCTTTATGCAGATACTATATTTGTGGTGTTTATAAAGATTTACTGCCATTTGGTCTCTGCCATTTGTGCTGACCATTACAAAGCACCCCAGAGAGAAACAAACCATTCTGCTCCATCCAGCGTCTAACGCAATTCTCTTCATTACCACCGAGTGCTCCTGGCCAACCACTCTGCCCATTGATTGTTTACAGATAAAGCAATGTAAATCTTTCAACAATGTATTACTGTGATAATTGTAGAATTATATTACAGTTATAACTACCAGATTATGCTTTCTATTATTATTATTATTGGTATAATTGAATAATGACATGAGATTGCTTTGTCAAATTGGCTTTTGCTTTTTTAATCATTGTGTACCTTGTGTTCTGCAATTAAAGGTATAAAAAGCTATGTCTGTTTAAAGAACTGTATGTGTCTGTATTTGTCATTTACCTGAGAATTCAATGAATAGAGTCACAGTAGTTTTGCCCAGACCTTCTGTTAAAAATCTTCTCTATTAGAAGCAAGAAAGCAGCTCACTCCACACACACCCTGCAGATACATCCTGTAAATTGTGCCATTGTTGTAATGCTTGTATTAGCTTGTATTAGCTTGTATTTGCTGTGTACAAATTGAACTGGTTAGGTGAATACTGAAAACATTCAAAGAAAAATCACATATACTGTAGATTTAAAAATCAACCAGCTAATACCAGGTTTGTAATTTGTAATCAGGTTGTAGGCCACGGGTGTGTCATTCTTGCCTGTCTGTCAGCGCCTTAGTACTACAGTTGTATTTGTCTAAAGAGTGTCAGGTGGCTTGTCTGTTATAGGCAGCGGTAATGGTCTCCTATACCAGTTCTGCCACTTTCAAATGGTCTGTTCGTAGCTTGCCATATCCAGAAGCCTTTCTCTTCCTCTGGTAGCTTTTCAAACCCCTTGCTTCTTATAGTGTGAGCTGCTAATTAACTGCAAATCTGTAGTCTTTGCAATTGCCAACTGCAATACCACCCTGTAACTGTTTCCTGCCTGATGGCTGCAACTAAGTGGGGTTTGGTGTGGGTTAGATCCTGGATGGGAGACCTCGTGGGAAAACCAGGAAGTGGTGTTGATTGGCCAGTTGGGACCCACACAGCAACAGGGACAAAGACCCTGTCTTCTGGTTGAGCTGTTAAACTGAGGTCATGATGCACTGAGGTCCCTAGAGATCCCTTGGCAATTTTCACAAATAGCAAGGGGGTTCCTCTGTGTCTAGGCAAAATTCTAAGTTCTAAATTTAATCATCCTCCAGTTTAATTGGCTGAATAAAACTCATTCTCACTCCGCCTCAGCTGACAAGTCCTGAGTCCTCTGGGACAAAATGGATGCCTTGCACCACAGAATGGTGGTGATTAAGATGAGCTGGTAACCAGCACTGCAGAGCACCTTCAGATGCACATAGGGTTAAATATTAAATAAATGCATTCCAGTATACATTATCATTATTATTCTTCTACCTGTTTCTTTCTACTTGTTTTGCTGTTGATGATTTTTGTAATTCACTGAGGGGAATTGATATGAGGACTGTTTCGTTGTGCTTATAGTCTGATCACCTGAAAGCAGTATTTAAAGTTGTTTTTAAAAAGGCATCCTCATTAAGGAATGTTTTGCCATAATGACAGGTGATATAAAATAGCAGAAAGAGAGTTGCAGTGAAATTGACTGTTGAACGTGTTGCTATATGTGCAAGTTCAACAGGTTCTGCCTCACTTTTCCACAGTGCTCCACTTAGCAAAATTGGACACAACAGATGAAGCCATGTCACAAAACTAATTTGTCCTGTTCAGCATTGGTTAGGAGAGACAGAGAAAATTTACTTCGTCGTCTTGATCAGCCTCCACATCTGTAGTCTGTAGTGATTTCTTCCATTTACACAAACACAGCACAAACACATCTGATCTTTGCTGAGCCTCAATTCAAGATATTTTGATCCTGCTCCTCAAAGCCACAAACTAATGACCTCCATGTATCTTTTTTTCTGGTAACATCAAAGTGGAGCAGGAAACCATGGCGACAAGTGACCTGAGTGTAGGCTTTAGTGGGTGGTGTGAGGGCTCTTCTCTGCTCGTCAAGGTCACCCAGACTCCATTCAGGCCACCTGTCTCCTCACTGTGTGTAGCGCCCCCTTCAGGTCAACCTTTCATCCTGTCTGCAACCCTTATGTGAAGAGGTGGTGGTAGTATATGAGTAAAATTGACATCCCTTGCTCTGAAAGCCAGCATGGTGTAACACAGATGCAGTATAGAGCTGAAACAGCCTGCTCAACCCCTTCCCCAGGAGACTGCTCCCCTGCTGTGGATGGGGGTGGGGGGGATGATCAGGGCAGCCTCCATCAGGTGCGGATCCACTCAGCTGGCCGCCGCGGCCCTGACAATCCAATTACACACTCCCTGCCGCGCCCGTGTCCGCGCGGTCGCCGCTGCGCCAGTGGCTCATGCACTCCTTTAAGCAGGAATTTAAGGATGTCAGCAATGATACTCATCCTGTGGCGCACTGAGAAACAGCGGGAGAGGGCCAGGAGGGTTCAAGGATGGCTTACAAAGGAGCTTTAGAAACAGGGGGCAAAAAAACGCTATGTTGCAAAACGAATGTGACCTGTTCAGCATTGGTGAGGGGAGGCAGGTAAAATTTACAACAAAGAGACCTGATTATCCTTTCAATGCGAGTTAATATTGATTTCTTATGTTTATAAGCTCAGCACGCGCTGTGTGTTAATTTAAAATCCCAACATTTTGATTCAGGTCTTCAAAGCCAAAGTCTAATGACCTGCATGTGGCAAGAAAACATCAAAGCGGAGTGGAACACCATGGCGACAAATGAAACGCAGAGCAGGCTGTTGTTGGAGCGAGGGTTCAAAAAGAAAGTGTGTGTGTGCGTGTGTGTGTGTGTGTGTGTGTGTGTGTGTGTGTGGACAGTAGAGCAAGGGGAGCGAGAGTCGGGTCAGAGAGCCAAGACCGCTTGCCAGCCTGGCGTCTCCTCCGGCTGTCTGTGCTGGCATCAGTGCACCCTGCGAGAACAGCCTTGTCATGCCTTCATCAGAGTTAGCGTGGCTCTGCTAATTACCACTGATGTGCCATCAGTCCTCATTAACCACAAATACCCACCTGCTGCCTTCACATTAGCGGCCATTACCGCTCTCTGACACGGCGGGGACCGCGCGGGGAAACGGGACATACTGTACCTGCATTAGCTGAGCTTTGGCAAAATGAGAAGTTTATGTGCTCATTAAGGGGTCTTAAGCTACTGTAAACCTTTGAGGTAATAAGATTCCCTGGCAAAAGCTGCATTCCAGCTGCCCTTGCCTGTAATATACATTTATTGCTTGTGTGATGATGGCAGCACAGCAGCATTTCTGGTTTGAACATCTGTAGAGGTCTTACAATTACGTTAACTTACTAGGGACAGTGTTCAATTAAGAGCAATCATGATTTGCCATGTGATGCATTCCACCCAAGTTTGCATTGGTAGGCCCAGAGCAAACATCTGATTAACTGCAGCATGCTATTAGTAAGACTATTTGAGTTCCAGGGCTAGAAATGGTTATATACAACTGGGTAGTCTACACTGTAAAGGGAACAATTAACCCTGAAGCCTTTTTGATTTTTTACTTTCCCAAAATGTCCAGCAGAGACCCTGGCCTATATTTCAAGCTTCATCCACAATGCCATAACATAGCTTGAATGAAAAAAAGGAAATGATTTTGTACCTTTGTTTTATCAAAAGGTGAGTGGAACAAGACAGGTCAATTTGTTATTGCAACTTGTTTTCAAATGTAAATGTATTCGGGAACAATGTGACCTCAATACAACCATGAAACCAACATTGTTAATTAACCATCGAAAGGCTGATATGGAGTTATAAACAGTAATTAACAAAGTCTGCAAGCTAAGAAGCACCCATGAGCATCTGCAGGGGAAAACCTTCCTATTCTAATCTGTTTGTCACCCTCTGTGCATTTCTCAACACGTGTGAAACCAAAGACATCCTACACAATCTAAATAAAGCCATAGCGGGGAAATGGCTAGCGTGTCGCTGCTAGTTAGGTGCTGCAAAAGAACCAGCAGAAGTCTTATCAGTATAATAGAGGTGAAGATCTTGTTTTTAAATAACTGCAGAGTTCAATATAATAACAGATGGAGGTTCAGTGTGTTCTTTTAGGGTTTTTTTAGGTAGGAAGGTTGTGCATTGTTTATATAGGAACACATTTTCAAACCTGCACCATGTTCTTTTACACCATTTTAAACATTGGACACCATCAAATCCTAGTTTTAGTCATTCATATTTCCATTAAAAACTGAAAAATAATTATATTTTAGTTCATTTATAAGATGTTACAATTACATAATTCAATAAGGCTGCTATACAGCCTTGCTTTTGTGACTTCACAAAAGCACAATCACTCTTGTGATCACAATGCTCCTATTTTTGAGCTCATTGTTACAAACCTATCCTTACTAAATTGTTTCTCCCAGTAGATTAATTGTCCAGATTAAAATGTCCAGATGAATGATATTGAAAGGTGCCCTTCTGACTTGCAGAAAGACAGGAAAAGCAATGCAGCAGAAATCAGATGTCATTAGAAACTGAAATTCTCCATGGAGGGTTTTCAGAACTTCCTGCCCCAGGTGATGTACTTGTCCAACTGTAATAAAGTGGACATATATCCTTTGTCAGCAGTAAGTACATGTCAAATTACCAAAGAATTATATACAAACAATTGGTATTATTGTAATCCTACAACCTAAGGAACCCATGGTAAAAAACGGGTAATTTAGATTAAAACAATGATTAAAGGAATAGCACTGAAACTATGATTTTGGACATTGAAAACTGGAAACTAAGCACTGCTTTCTCACACTACTATTAAGGACATAAACTCCTGAACACCATCATTTATAAAAGCAAAACATTGTGCTGTACCATTCAGTCCTAAAAAAAGCATGACTTCCTGGTGTCTTCTGACACATATGGGCAGACACATAATTTTTTTCCAGCATCCTCCTCTGCCAAGTGATGTTTCAAAGTAAAGTGCCAAATCTCTGGGTTGACAAATTCAATTTGGACATGCTGCACTAGACATCTCTGCAATGGGCCCTACCATTAGCAAAGGATTTCATGATCAGATCACCTAAAACTCCAGAACACATTCACATTTAGATGTTCCTACCTAGAGCGGTTCATACAGTGGAGGTGATGATGCAGAACAGTAGTGTAGATACAAAAGTCATCCATAACACAATTAAAACTGCTTCATATTATCATCAGATACTGCATTCAACAAACACTAGAGTGAGGGCCCACACCATAGACGATACACACAAACTAAACTCAACATTGTAGTGTTAACTGTTGCAAGAGAGAGGTCCCCAGTGAGCAGTGCCTGGGTGGAGGGTGTTGTCACCTGGGAGTGACCAGTGTGCTGGAGCAACTACATCACTGGAAAAGCTCTCATCCTGAGGGAGGGAACAGAACAATGTCCCTGCTCACCCCTGGTCAGGTCACTGGAGGGAAAGGTCTGTGGGAGACCCATCTGGGAGATCCAGACTCAGATATGGGTTTCTGAGTGACACCCTGTTTACAGACAAACCGGGCACAGACGCACACACACACACACACACGCACACACAGAGCTGGATGTACTGTAGCCCATGACAGGAACCCATTTGTCAGCACAGGTTATTATATTGTTTCTACTCTCTTGATACAAATCATTTGTAAAGTTATCCAGCCAGCTGCCATACTCATGTCTAGACACATATATCATAAATCCCATAAGATTATCAGATAAGAGATTCTGGTTTCAGGTTTTTTTGCATCTTCACTAGGGGGATAGTCTCCCCATTGAACAGTGTTCAAAAACTCTGATGAGAAAAAACATGTATTCCTTTACCACTGGGAGTTTTTTCAACTCGAAAGAGTAAAACAGGATATGTTTTTCTGTTTATAAGTCACTAACTGTAACCTGTACAAAAATAGGGACCTGACTGTGTTTGGATATAGAAAGCAGTGGTCTCACACAAGTTACCAGAAATAAATAGGAAAGAAACTGTAGATTGCAAAATGTGTCATCTACAGAGCTGAAGATGGCTGTGTGTGTGCAGCAGTGGATCATGCATGCAGGTAACAATAGCAAAAAAAAGAAATGACCTGAATACCTGACTCATTTCAACCTTGCGGTTACCGCAGGAAATGCAGATACTTACAGCTGTAAACGTACACAACTACAGCGCGCCTCAGGTGGGAGATGCATATGACTGTT
Source organism: Megalops atlanticus (assembly GCA_019176425.1). NCBI lineage: Eukaryota > Metazoa > Chordata > Actinopteri > Elopiformes > Megalopidae > Megalops > Megalops atlanticus. The sequence goes on from CM032882.1 coordinate 38,063,003, forward strand.
TAGACAACCTTTAATGAAGGTGTCTATGTGATAATTCTTTTGTTATGAATATTATATAAAATAAATTGTGTTAAATGTAATTGATTGATTGATTGATTGACAGAATTTATCTTGAACAAGAAGCTCAAAAACTTTTAAAATCATTTTGCAAGTGAGTACTGAGCCATGAAACCTGAAGAATGAAATAACAACAACAACAAAAAAATCCCTGTGTGGGTGAGGGGTGGGACTGTGTCATTTATTTTGCTTTTCTGGTGTATTTTTAAATGTACCGAAGACTCCATGTGACCCAGTCTGAGAAAAACAACAGTACAGTGAAGGAAAAAAAAACATGATGACGCAATTAACATGCTTAAGAAAGAAACCCATTGTACTGAAATCTGAATAAATAAACCTACAGTTTACTACTGTCATCAATCTCTCAGTCCTATCATGTAGAAAGTGAACTTATTTAGCCGTTCATGTCTTTGCACTTTTGACATACATTTAGCATCAAATATGCTCAACATGAACAGCTAATCTGACTCGGGCAAGAATAAAGCAAAACCATGTGTGTTTATAGGAACTGGAAAACTACAGAAAACTAGAAAACTATAGTAGTAATAACTGGAAGACTAGAACTGGAAAACAGTTAGTTGATTGTTTTTCTTCTCTGACTGTCGCAGCAAGTTTGCAGTCCTTCTCCTCTGTCTGTCTAATGGCCTAAAATTTCCTTCAGTCAGAACAGAAGGAACCAATAAATGCAACCCATATTTGTTGGGAAAAAATACAGGTAGGAAATGCAAGGCATTTGGTAGCCAATGAAATTTACGGGAGATGGTCAGGTGAATATATTTGAAAGAGCCAAAGTGGGAATTTGACCCCTAGTCTTTCAATACACGCCAAGGGATCTTTAGGACCACTGTGAGTCAGGACTTCAGTGTAAGAAAAAACAAAAGAAGCTTAATGATGAGAACAGGCCAGTCAGCTCAACCAGGCTCATAATTCTGCCTATAGTCTAAATGTATCTGGCACTGTGTCAGGCCTGAAACCACCCTGCATTAATGACTCTGTGGGTAAAACTAATATTTCATACCATCAACTATCTTTTCCAAATGTGTCCTCTTGTTCTGACAATTACAGAACTGAGTAGACACTTCCTACAGAACAGTGTCCCCATTTCTACTGATAAGGCATGTTTTTTCATCTCTCAGCTACAGGCATTTTACCTTCATTTCACTCAAGTACTCAGCAAGAAAGTGAAGTTAAAATTAATATCCCACATATTTCAGAAAACATGAGTGCTTGTAAGTGACTACCATTTCTAACCTAAAAAAAAACTGTAAATATAAAGGATGTACTCAGCAAAGGTGTAGAATTCATTGCAAAACGGGAAAGCTGGAACAAAAAATGAAGGCATGATAACATGGATAAATACCAGTTTTTTCTTGGTGAACAGTCCCTGTGCTCATTTTATTTCTCTCTTACTGTGAGAGTATTATAGTACAAATCTTACCAAATGACCACAGAAATAATTATAAGTTATAAATTATAAAAGCAAGGGCAGTTTAGTCACCATACCAGAGGTCTTGTGGTTGCACGTTAGTTCAGACAGTATGTCACTGCCTGAGGAACACTGGACTCACACCGAGACAGAAGCAAGGTAAGCAGAGAGACACCGAGACCCACACTTGAAAGGGAAACAAACCGTGCTTAGATAACTATTCAACAAACCACCTTTGATTGCAATGTGAAAATTCAGACTCCAAATTTCTAGATGTCTCTTTCTGATTTTTTTTCCCTGTTATATTACTTTATTTTTGCCATACATATTTTGTATTTACTGTTCTTATTGAACAGCAATCCACCTACCCATGAAAATGTAATGTTCACTGCACCACTGGTTACCAGTGTGCCACAATAGGGCCACTGTAATACCACAGTGCCATCTAGTGGCTACATGATTACCATACTGACTAACTGAAATATTTCCCAATACATTTCACAGTCCAATAGATAAATCAGGAAGAACTAGTTTCCTGCTGAAATTAATGCCACTTGATATTTATTAGACATGCACAAGTTGTATTGCAGACGACAAGATATTACTGCACCTGAAATGAAACAATTAATTGTGCTCAGCAGAACATGTTCACCTCATCGCGACTGAAGGGTTGTTACAGGCAGCCTTAAGCAGTTTCGCCATAAGTCTGTGGGGAGAAGCGAAATGGAAAGGACCTGCTTCCACATCTTAATAACAACAGCCGTTGTGAACCTGCTATGGTGAAAAGCACTTGGCTTGACAGTAAGCAAATAATGCCAATGACGATGCAGTCTACTTTCTTTCACAAAGACTGAGGGCTGTCACCCTTTTCTTAATCGTTAGGTAGTTGTGATAAATTATAGACAGCAGCTAGTCCAGAGGTTTCAGATTTACACCTGAGCTTAATGTCGCTCCAAGGCAATAGCTGTTATCACTGTCAACCTTCAAGCGAAGGCTTTCAGCAGCTTGCTAACTACTTGCTAAATCCAAAACTGTAGACTAGTTACCAGAGTGACCAAGTAGTTAACTAGGCACCGTTAATCAACACCTAGCCAGTTGCCGAGAAAATTAATGTTGGCCATAACAAATATGTTGGACGAATGATAATACCCAGTTAGTTAACTAGCTTTTTGCATTCTGACACTCATTTTCGGATTTGGTCTTTATATAAACTAAGGTTAACTTGACATTTTACTATCTTCGTGTGTCTCGCCTGCGCCGCCCACTGAGCGTACAGCATACTCTAGCGCATCCATACGATTCCAGTCTGTTTACCGGGTATTCAGTGCGCGTTTGGAAGCACAGCAGAGAGGCGAAAGATCAGGTGGAAGAGGAGTACGCGTATCAAGTACATGTAAGAATGCAATCTGGTTTTCCCAATTTCAAATTACGTCCAACATATTATTTGATTAGTTTGTTTCGGTTATGACAACTAGATAGCGATAGCTCTTTCATAGCTCGCTACAAAGCTAGCGAGCTAAACAGCTAGCAATCTGACCGGCAAAGACCTTTTTCTTCGGTTATCTGGATGACTGATTAGGGTAGCTAGGTGACTACACCTTGCCAGTGTCAGAGGAGTACATCGTGGACTTGTGCTAAAATGTGAAAGACGAAATTCATGATTCAGGACTTGAAATCTATTCGGATATCTTCCACGTCAGTCACATGAAGGTTCACCGCTTCAAGGAAGTGAATGCTACAATGCTAGCGCCCCTAGCAGCAAAACACTTCGTACGACGAATGAACCCAAGGACCTCGACCTTGGTAAACCTTACCGTCGTGGAGAGAATACTATGGGCCTGAATGAATTAACCTTTAAAATTGCTGCCAGTCTCGTTGGCTATCTCTGTTTTTTTCCATTGTGAAGAACTATGGGGTGCTTGTGTCCTTGTATGAACAGTGTTGCACTTGTTTTGTGCTGTAAATGTAACAGTTTTTGTTGTTTTCATTAGGCCTACTAACAGTAATGCAATACTGTGATTATGTTGACAACCTGGCTCTTGCGTGTCACTGAGACACACTGAATCATAAGTGTTTTTGGTTTTCCATAGTTTACGATTACTCTGTGTTACCTAGCCACATACATAAAGCTGAATGCCTCATGTGCTTTGCTAGGCTGAGTGATTTTGTAGTAAATCTGAAGGTAAACCTAAGCTGAAGCCCTGCTGTGGTTTTTACTTTATTGAAGCAGACAGGGCTATTGTTCAAGCGCATAACATTATAACCTAATAGCACAACATATGAAAAGTAAGAGAGAATGATAATTTGTCCCCCTTTTTTCTTGGAAAAAACTGGCATTAGTAGTTTTGCTTTGGCATTACAAACCATCAAAAGCAAGATCTGACCTTTGCAGTTGAAGCAAGCTGTTTAGCATGAAAATGTAAGCTATGAGCTTCAAAAATATGTGACTGTAACTGATTAATTTTTCCTAGAACTGCAGGCGTTACCGACCAGATTGCAAAGATGGGGATGAGCAGAATGGTGGCTCTCTCACGCAGCTCCACTGTTCCGGAACTCTGTCAGGAGTAGGGTGGTGAAGCTTGGCTAGTCCATTGTCACACCCTGCTAACGGTCTGTCCTGTGTTCCCGTCACTAGGCGCTTGTCACCATGGCGTTGCCTGTGAAGGTCATCGTGGTGGGAGCTGGGAACCGTGGAGAGACCTATGCACACTTTGCCACCCTCCATCCAGACCGTATGCGGGTAAGATTCTGAACGTCTCTGAACGTCTCGTTCTGCTTCTAACAACCAATTAGCAATCCAAATTTCAATTTGTTAATACAGCTGCAAGAGAGAAACTGTGTTGGGTGTAAAGACAGCATTTGATTAATTTTTAGTCAATGCAAGTTAATCATTTTTCAAATTTGATACTGTAGATAAATTCGACCCTATGGATTCCAACAGTTTTAAAGTTTGGATGTAATAATGACTTGCGATTAGGGCATGTGAAGCCTTTAATGCAAAGATGAACAAAGATACATGATTTTTGGCCCAATCATTATACTCTGACTTGGTTTCTACTTGGCTAAAACAGAAGAGAGCCCCCTGCTGGTCCATAAACACCCCTTCCCACAGTGATCTGGTTTTCTTCTGGTTTGCTTTCCATCCCAGACCATTTGCAGTTATATGCTGAGCTGCATGGAGCTCTGAAAGAAGGCTTAGTAGCAGTCATGTGGCCATTCTGTAATGTGGTCATTAGTTTCGCCATCTGGCAACTGTACTTTCACAGGCACAAAAGACTGCACAAACACAGGCAGGAGAGCACATCTCAATAGATATTCAAGTCCACCATCATAAGATCCTCCAACATTGAACTGTGAGGATACACATATTTAAAAAGTGTTCGAAACATTTTGCTGTGTAACATATTTTGGTGAATAATTACACAGGTTGTGGGAGTGGCAGATCCTAGGATCTTTGCCCGTCAAAAACTACAGAAACAGCACAACATAGCAGAGGAGAACGTGTATGAAGGTAATTGCACCATGTGATTCCAAACTGTAACTTGTCCCTCTAACAATGTGTTTCAACTAAAATTAAGCTGAGTAATTGCCTTCTTTTGCCTCAGACTGGCGCTGTATTGCAGAAAGGGAGAAGTTTGCGGATGCAGTTTTTATCTGCACTCCTGACCGGCTGCACAAGGTAATTCCAGAAGAGGGCGCCATTCCTCCTGTTTTCTGTAATACGTTGTTGATGTGTGTGAAGCCCAGAGGAGTATATTTGGAGATCAAAAACATCTTCTACATGTCACCAGCATCCTTTGGTAAAGAACCTCTTTGGTTCCGCACTGAGGACAGGTACTAGGATGCCTGTCCCTCTTCAGAGGGCTCTGTTCTTTGGTGCTGTTCTGCAAACGTGAGTGTGGTTGTGTTTTTGCAGGACCCTGCGGTGGCGCTGGCAAAGAGAGGCTACCATATCCTGCTGGAGAAGCCAATGGCCGTGAGTACGGAGTGATGATGTTGAATAGCTGCACCCTGGGAAGCTGTGCTGGCGTTGCACTGTTCTCCTGTCCACTATTTAGATCATTCGTGTCTGTGGTTGGATATGAAAATTACTGTAGACAGCGGGGTAAAACTAAAGCAACATGTGTCATTCCTTTCAGGGCCTCTGTGTAGATGGTCTACCGATCCTCGTACATTTACATTTATTTGGTAGATACTCTTGTCAAGAGCACGCCTACCAAGAGTACCTTCAATAGGGTTAGGCAAGTTGCTGAACCATCCATGCCATCCATGAAACAGCCATCATGCTATTATGGGAAACAATGATTAATGTTTGTGTTTGGATATGGTTGTGTTCCTGTGTGGGTATGTTCATTTTTAGGTGTGTGTGTGTTTATATGTGGGTGTTGGTGTGTTTGTGTGGGCAGCTTGTGTGGGTGTCTGTGTGAATATTTATATGGGCATGCGTATCTCTGTGTGTATATAGTTTACATGTGAACACGCGCATGTGTGTATTTGTTGGCATGTTTCAGGTCACTGCTGAAGACTGTGCAGAGATTGTGGCGGCTTGTGTTCAGAACTCTGTGATACTGACGGTGTGCCATGTGCTCCGATATGATCCCACCATCCACAAGATAAAAGTAAACCCCTGCCTTCCTCTCCCATGTCCTCTGACTGCTCACCAACACAAAGAGAATAATGTGCAGTGATAAAGCCCCCAACTGCTTAAGGACTACTGTGCTGGGAAGTTCAGCTGGTGGTAAACTATGGGTAAAACAGAATGAGTAAATAAGTAAAATAGGAGCCAGCTTTAGTTCTGTGATGCTGTAAGTAATCCACGAAGTATGCTCTGGATTCAGTGTACATTGTCATTACATTACCATTGTGTGTGCTGTTGTTCAGACTGTCGTGGTGTCCCTACAGGAGCTGATTGACAGGGGAGCGATAGGGGATGTGATCCACATTCAGCACTTGGAACCGGTATGTAGTGGGTCAAAGCTCTCAAACCTCTTAAGAGGTGGCGATGGTAGGAGCTGTGCACAGCTATTCAGCTATTTATTTTGCAACTCAAGCAAAGGTTCCAAGACAAGGTCCTGATATCAAGACTGGGTTGAGGCTTCTTTGTCCCTAGTGCTTGATTCTAGTCCTGGTTCTAAAGGTCACCTCTAACGTATTAACGAACTCCAAGGCAATAATTTTTCCAGTGGTATTAGTGAGCCAGTAGGGGGCAGTCATGCTTCAGTGCAGTGATGGGGACACTGTGCTGTGTCTTTTGGATGAGACGTTAAACTGAGTCCTGACTCTCTGTGGTCATTAAATATCCTACAGCATTTTGCGCAAAGAGTAAATTCCCAACCTGGCTCTTTCCATCTGGCCATGAAATAATCCCTCAGTTTAACTGGTTTAATAATTCCCTCCCTCTCCACCTTAGTTAATGTGTGGGGAGTGTTATATGCGTTATAGCGTTAATGTGTGGTGCGAAATAGCTCTTGTGAATCACCCAGGTGGGTGTCACATATCTGTGATGGCAGAGGTGAGTTTCCCCCTTCACTGTAAAGTGCTTTATTATTATTAGTATAGTTACAGCGTCCCTCTCCCTCTCTTGTTTTCCAGGTGGGATTTTATCATTTTGCTCACTCTTTTGTTCGAGGGAATTGGCGGAATGAAGCAGAGAGCTCCTTCGCCCTTTTGGCAAAGTCCTGCCATGACCTGGACCTCATTCATCACTGGGCAGGTGGTCGCAGGTACAGACTGCTGATGCTTCCAGAAGTTCCTTAGGTCTTTGGCAATATAACTAGCGTAGTAAACAGTAACTAATAAGTACAGTTCTAGTTAGCTTATTATGACATGAAAAGGGATGTCTATTCTGGAAACGTGTTACTGATTCAGAAAACAAATGAGTATGTTTTTCACAGGTGCATAAAGGTCTCGTCATTTGGCTCTCTTAGCCACTTCACCAAAGAAAACAAGGTCAGTTGGCTTTCACCCCACAGATGGCAATATGTCACCCTTGGCAGAGGGTTTATTCATTGTGTTAGTCACAGTTAGGCTGGTTAATCTATGACTTCAAGAGCACACTCTCCTTCTTTCCGGTGTCAGAGATAGATGTCAGCTAATGTGTGACATGTCAAAGGCTGTTAGTGATTATATAGACTTTTCTCCCATAGCCCCCAGGAGCTGCAGAGCGTTGCCTAGACTGTCCAGTAGAAGGAGCCTGCCCATACTCCGCATGCAAGATCTACCTGGACAGAGTTAAAAAGGTTACTCACTTTTAATTATAGATTTACCAGTTGTTCAAATGCACATTGACACAATTTTAGGTTTTTAAGATCCGAGGGAAGTTTATGATGCACAGGTTTTTCATACCACAGATTAGACTGAATAGATTGGATGTTGCGGTGAGTACTTTGCACCTGTTTTTTTGCATTATTTTACTAGCATTTAGCAGACGCGCTCATCCAGAGCGACTTACATCGGTTACACTTTTTTATAATGTTATCCATTTATAGAGCTGTATATTTACTGAGGTAGTTGTGGGTTAAGTACCTTACCCAAGGGTACAGCAGCAGTGCCCTAGTGGGAATCAAACCAGCAACCTTTCAGGTACAAGTCGTGCTCCTTAACCACTATGCCACACTGCCGCCCCAATGGTTTTAATGGGTAAAATTAAGGAATTAACCTTTAATGCCAACTTTTATGTAGTACAGCATATCTTTTTATTCTCTTAAAAACATGACACATTTTCTCAGAGGTTGTCATTTAAGGGAAGCATAGGAATTGGACAATGCTGAAACTGAGAGAGAGGATTTTCTTATAACTTGGAAGACCAAGAGAGGCCAGGCAGAATGGAATTAAATATGGAGTGAGAAAAGAAATTATTACAAATAATGAGACAGAGTGGCCCTGTAAGACCAAAGCCCTCCTACTGGTAGATTCATTCCACATTACAGCCAAAATTGACAAAATACCCTTTTCGTCATTATTAATGTTCTGCTGAGACTGTATGATTTGTCCCTGTGGAATATTTCCAGAACAATACGTGCAGTACAAGACAAATTACATGCCACTGTCGAATTGAAAAAAGGCCAGATTTTTCACATTTCTAACTACATGGAGAGGTTCCAGCTTTCTGGCCTTGGAACGTTCATTGCCAGCTGCTTCAGTCATTTACACATGTTCATTTACTGTGTGACTCTCCCACTGGTTTGTATTGGGACCAGCTGCAAAGATTCTGCAAAATAGCCTGTATTCCAGTTTCTTATTGCAACTGTGAACAGGAACACCTTTTAGCCGAGCAGGTCCACACAGTCGCTCCAGAAGCCAGATTGTATTAGATTTAAGAAGAAATAATGGATTTCCTGTTTTCTGTCCAAATATAGGATTTTATTTTTGAGGAACAGAAAGTGGCAGTTTTGAGCTAGACACTCTCTCTCTTCCTTTCTCTCCAGGAGGTTAAAGCCAGAGTCTTTGTTTCCAGTGTGCTGTTGTGTGCAGGGAAAGGTGTGCTTACCTGTATCTGCAAAAGTTCATATTGAATGGATTCATTAATTACACAAAGCACACAAGTGTACTTACCTTTTTCCAACCTGTTTACCCCACTGACATTAGTTAAAGTTCCATTTGACTGTAAAGCAGTGCCATTTGTTAAGCTGAAGGTGTGTTGACTCTGCCCTGTGTGTGACAGGGCTGGGTGGGCTGGCCGGTGTCGGTGGTGTGCGCCAACTCTGTCCCCGACATCGAGTCGGTGACACAGGCCCTGCGCACCGGTCCCTACGGCCGCTGCGTCTACCAGTGTGACAACGACGTCTGCTCCAACCAGGTGAGGGAAAGACAGCTGTCCCCGGCGCTCGGCCACAGGTGTGCAGCGATGTACAGTAGCTGCTCTGAGTTAAATCTCAGCTTGTCCTGCGTGTCAGAAGCTCATGTTCATGCCTCATTCTGGTACCTGGGATCCCCCGAATGTAACACGCACTACACCTTCCCTCCGTGCCCTCCCTCTCTGCCCCCTCCCACTCCCCAGGTTGTGAACATGGAGTTCGAAGGGGGTCTCACTGCTGCCTTCTCCATGGTGGCTTTCACAGAGCAGCTGTGTCAGCGCAAGACCGTCATCTACGGGAGCAAGGTTGGCCTTAATAATGATAATATTATTAATAATGAATTAACATGTGTGGCCCTGAGTATATGTTTGTATGTGTCGGGTGGAGGGGGTGACTCACCTCAGCAACCACTGATGTGGTAGCAAGCAGGAGAGGGCTACATGGTGGTAAGGCTGCTATTTACCTCTGTCCTTATAACGTAGATTTTGACAGACTTAAACAGTACTCATATTTTTAAAATGTGTTTGCATTTCATTGTAGTTCATATCTCAGAACATTTGCTTTGGATCCAAGCGTGGTGTTACTGGGGGGCCTGACGTCAAAAGCCACCAGTGTAGTGTCACACAGTAAAGCAAGACTTAGACAAGGCTATCGTACACCAACAAAGAAAAGCCCCAAAGTGACATCATAAAAGCCTGAACTGGTCCTGACTAATTTCATATACTTTACATTTGTTTTTATATTATTGGCATTTAGCAGACACTCTTATCCAGAGTAACTTACATAGGTTACAATTTTTACATGTTATCTATTTATACAGCTGGATATTTACTGAGGCAATTGTGGGTTAAGTACCTTACCCAAGGGAGTGCCCCAATGGGGAATTAAACCTGCAATCTTTCGGTTTCGAGTCCTGCTCCTTACCGCTATGCTACACTGCTACTCCCACTTTGTCATTTCATCCCCAAACAATTAACTAGAATTTCATTCACCACAGTGTTAACATGGTGACAAATATATATTTGAACACAGATATTAAAGCAAATGGGCATACAGTACATTTAAATGTACATCTACTATTGAACAAAAGTGACTTTTCTAGCTAGTTTTTTAGAATACAGCTTTAGATGGTTGGTAATCCACCTAACTGGAATTGACATAATGCCACATTATTATTATTATTAAGATGTGACAGGGAGCGATGGTCTGTTTGAGGTGCATTGAAACAACATTGTATTGACAAGAAATTGGAATTAAAGTCTGTTATTATGGATCTCTGATCCTGTACTGTGTGCATGTATCTGCCTGTGGTCTGCTGTGTTTACAGCCTTTTGGCCTGGTTGTTATGAAAATGAATTTACAAGGTTAAGTTACAAGGTTAAGTATTTTTAATGTTTCTCAAATGGGATTTGATCACTGCACAGATGAAAATTGAAAAAGGAACCTGTATGTTCCGGCAGGGGGAGCTCTCCTACGACAGGGACAGGGTTCGAGTGTTTGACTTCCTCACCCAAAAGGCCACGGAGCACACAGCGGATTCTGCAGTGCCCGCGGTCTTCAGCATGGGTGGCCACGGAGCGGCTGATTATCACTTGGTGGACACTTTCATCTCTGCTGTTGCAGTGAGTATTCAACTTGCTTGCCTTCTCCAAAATTCTCTGTCATGGGGAACCATTTGAGGGAACAGATGTAGGTGGACTCTGTGGACCTCTAGGTAAAGCCATTTTTTTAAAATCATGGTTGAAATATTGACATGAAATATCGTAATGGCTGGATGGTTTCCAGTTCTGCGGTTATGTCTTGTCGAGCCTATCCCTGCTATTCACAGTGTTGGGTCTGTGTGTGTGTGTGCACGTGTGTGTGTGTGTGTGTGTGTGTGTGTGTGTGTGCGTGTGCGCAGAGTGGAGACCCTTCCCTGATTCGCTCAGGACCGGAAGAGACCCTGTCGAGTCACAGGCTGGTGTTTGAGGCAGAACGGGCCCGCCGGGAGAGCCGGGTCATATTCTGTGGCCAGATGAATGGGACAGAGTTACCCGATCAGGGGGAGATAAAACCATGGCAACAGCCAAGAGAAGACTGAGATTCTTCAGTCTGACTGCCTGCTCAGCTACTGTTTTTGTTCCCATCACTGTGTCAGTGTGTGCACTAGCACAATTAGAATCAGAATCATCACCAAAATCAGTTAGATTCAATGGCATAAAGCTTTCAGCACAGCATACATATGTAACTCATTTTCAGAGATGCTAGCCAATCAAATACTGTTGGGCCACACTACTTTAAATGATTGCTGATTTAGTAAGGTATGTTAACGTTTTGGTGAAATGAAATTTTTGAAATGTGAAAAATTTTATAAAAACCCAACTTTGATAGTCTTTTTGAAAAAAAAAAAAAAAAAGTATTTTGGTGCTTGCTTGGTACCCACTGCCTGTGGAGTTTAAACTGTGTTATTCTCAGGGATGAAACAAATATTCTTTTTGAATGAAGAAAAAAACTGAAGGAGAATCGGCATCTTTAGAAATGCCACTTTTTAAGTCATCATGTCATCTGCTTTTTATAAATTTTAAATTAAATTATTGTTAGCATCTTGTAGTATTGTTATGTCTGTAGAAGAAATGTACAAAATGAATCATGCAAGTAAAGTAAAAATGCACATACTGTATGTGAAACCGTGTCCCAGAGAAGCAACTACTGACAAAGTTGTAGTTTTACAAGGTTTCAGTTTTAGTATTTCATACTTGCATAAAAAAGCAATGAAACCACAGAACAGTACATTGGTTCCCAAACTGTGGGTGGGGAACAACTGGTAGCTTTTGAGAGGGGTTGAGGTGAGTTGTGTGATAAATGTGAAAAACAAAATCCCTTTCACAGACATTCACACCAATTAAACTAAGCACTGTACTGGCTAGTCTACATACAGTTGTTTTGAAAGTTTAATTCCATGGTTCAGCTAACTTGATGTTATTAAAAAGATCATATCCAGATTTTGGAGTAAGTACTTGTAGATGACAGCTCTCGCACAATATATTTAAAACCCGATACTTGGCCTGAGAAAAACATTGAAAGTATTGACACATCTTGTAAAAGAACAGCTGTAGAATAGGTAGTCACACAAACAACTCTTCCCTATGAAGTCCCTCTGAACTGGTTCAAGCTTAATTTGGGTAGATGTTAAAAGATGAGCTGGTTATCTCATCTGTCATCGTAAGAACAAGGGCTGAAAGTAGCATCCGAGTTTGGAAAATTCTAAGAACAGTGTGAAGTTTCCTTTTATGTTTAAATGATTCATACATGCCTTGTTGGGACCCAAGTGTACTGTTGCAACTAGCCTTCATACAAAGATTGCACTCTAAACAGCAATGGTAACATGTACATTATCAGGATCACTGGCCCTATTTCATCAAGTCATTTCAGGAGAGTAAGCTGTACAAGACCACAGGGCTCAAAACTGCATTAGTGGAATGCCCATATTTGCAATAAAGCTTTCAGTGATAGTTGAAGAAGATCGTCTGGCTTTCCCAGCAACCACATAACACACTCACTTGTTCTTCCCTAAAAGATATTCCCGGAAAGGATGGGAGGATCAATATAAAATACTTCTAAGGTGTATGAATCATAACTTAAAAGGATGAAGGTAATTGAGGGTGACTGATGCTTTAAATGAATTGCTCCTTCAGTGCTGAACATGAGTATCTTGTTAAAATCAGGGATGAATTCAAGACAATTTCATTCCCTGTTCTCATCAGCTGTTCTCAGATCAGGTAATAAGGGGTAGGGAGCAGCCACTGAATCCCAAGGGGAATAGTGAGCTCTTTGGCAGGAAACCACAACTGACTGCTTCTAACAGATGCTACACTGTCCTGTTGTGATGACACAGTGATAATGGTCACAACCTCCGTTTGGGCAGAAGAGGAAAATCAGTGTGGAGATTCCCTGTCAGGGCTCAATCAAACGCTGGCGGTTGTTGGCTACCACACTGATTTTGGAGGCTTTGACCTCTGGTCGGACAGTTTTTTCTTTCCGCAGGACCTGGGGGAGATCACAGGAAGTCTTGCTAAGCGTTGAAGTCAGAACTCTTTACACCCCTTCTCCACTGTAGAGCTGGAACCACGCTAGGACAAGCTGAAGCTAAAGCTGATTGACTGACTGCAGCACACTTT